>CM046997.1:91715070-91917792 GCA_025698465.1 Gossypium longicalyx | reverse complement strand
ATTAATATTAATATAATCGTAATAAGATTCAACTCTTCTTGCAGCATCAAGAAAAACATCAAGGACATTAGCACAAAATTGAACAAATAATGTGCGGTCTCAATGTCTGCATATTCAAACAAAGCAATGACCGAACACCAATTGAAATTGTTGGAGTAAGCAGACATGAATAACAATACACTGAAATAGATTAATGAACAAAGAAACACGTTGACACAACCGAGAGGATTAATGAAGACATGCACTCCACTATGGCTTCGCTTGAAAAGGTAGTTTTGGATTCACAAGCCACGTGTGCTGCCCTCATTATTGAATGATCTAATTCACAGTTTTCTGAGGAGAATCTTACAACCGTCTTAGAACTGAGACAAAAACTAGCATACTAGAGTTGTAGGTGCAAAACACAATAAAGGGAAAAAAAAATCAACGTCTTAACACTAATCACTACGAATATTGAAGATGCAACTTGTAGAGGGTTAATGGGATGTATCAGAAAAAAAATGGAGAGAAAAATTACAACAGATCCGATAACATTGAGCAAAGTGGTAAGTGATGGTTGCTAAGATGAAAAAAAAAGGAAAATGTGACTGACAAGTAGAGAAGAAACAGTTTTGAGAGTCATAATTCCAAAAGACTAATACTCCTTTTAATAGTTGTGAATCCTATTTATAGATTTTAGGAAATGCAAATTACAGAACTAGGTAATTAATATGAGTAATGTAATTAATTTTTAGTTACAACAACATTAATTATTAAGAGAGTATAGTGAAAGGTTTTGTTGGCAATGGTGATGATGAATATAGAAGGGAAAAACACTCAATGTTACAAAAAAAGGTTAAAAGGGGAAAATCTTAATAGTAAAGACAACCCAACAACTTTGTCGTATTCTGGGGTTACTTCTACTCCTACTTTGGTGAAACGGTATCATGTGAAACATATTTCGCAAAACATCTTTTGAAACATAAGACAATAGTTGTTTTTGAATGGGAGTTATTCTTGAATAATAGTTATTTTGACTTGTTCCAAATGTGAGTTGTTCTCAATGTAGAGGTTGATCCGAATAAGAGTTGCTCTGTGATAATACTTTTCTTGGTAAAGCTTGTTCTAAATAACTGCTCTTTTGGAAAAATATAATTGCTCTAAATACAAGTTGTTCCGAATCATGATTGTCCTAAATATATCTATTCCTAAAATGTCATTATTCTAAACAAGAGTTGTTCCGAACTTTAGTTGTTCTCAAATAACTGCACTAGATGACCATTGTTCGAATTAAAGCCTTGTTCTGAATATAGTTATTCTCGAACAACAGTTGTTCTGAACAACAACAATTCTAAACAAGATTTGTTGCTTCAGAAGAGATATTAAATAAAACGACAATGCTAGTTGTTCCACACTTAGTGGTACGATTTTTTAAATATAATATTATTTATCTTAAGGAAAATATAAAAATGCTAGTAGCAAAAATTGAATATATTCACAATCTAACAAATTCAAATAAAGAGAACAAAAATATTGTAAACAAATATTAGAGTCTTAAGTTCGCTTACAAATTTATATTTAATCCTTCTATTGGAAAATCCCAAAACCTTATAAGTTCGCTTCCTTTTTAAAATCCAATTCAAAATTTTAAATTTTTAACTCTAATAATTTCTAGGGTTTTACTTCTCTCTCGATTAAGTTAACTAAGAGTTGTAACATCTCAAAAATCGGGGTTAGTAGAATCGGGTTTGTAAACTGAGAGAGAGTGGTCATTCTCTAAAATTTGAGATTATCTATGCATTTTTAGGAAATAAATGAGATATTGGTTTGTTAGTTTAGTGTTAGTGAAACGTTCTTTGAAACCCAAGTTCAAATCCCTTCTATCGTATCATTTTTATTATTTTGAAAATTTTGCATCAAACTTTAGTATGTGACACGCCTTGTTTTTAAATAAATATTGCAAAATCATTTCAAAAATAAGGTAATAGCCCAATGGTTAATTGATAAGGGTGGAAGCATGAAACTTAAATTGAGCTCCCAAGTTTGAATCCTTTCCCATGTAAAATAATTAATTTTTACAAAAAAATCCCTTATTTTTAATGTGTGTGCCGTCCATACCTGTAACAGCCTGATTTAGACTCTAATCGGAACGGTGGTTTCGAGACCACGAATCCTAGTCAGAAAAATATTTTAAAATTATTTTCTATGTTTATTTTGTGTGAATTTATATCTGTGAAATTTTCGTGATTTAATTTTTTCGTTTAGGTATCCGATTTAATAAAAGGATTTAATCGCGTAAAAGGGAAATTTGGTGGTTATTTCTAAAAGGGACCTAATTGCTAATGGCTTCTTTAATGGGAACCTTTATGTTGTAAATAGTCCACTTATACATTAGTTGGACGGTATTAGGCTTATTATATAAAGATTTTATATTAATTCATTAAGGTTATATTGGTAAATTAAATTTAAGTTATATGTTATAATATATATAATAAAACATAAAACAAAGTTAATATATGTGTTATTATCCTTGTTCTTGCCGAAATCAAATAAAAGAAAAAGAAACTAGGTTCGGCCATCCTTTCAAGCTCAATCAAGGTTTTTTTTTGTTCGGTTTTTGATAATTTCTACGTTTTTGAGATCGTTACTTCGAGTACTACAAAACCCATGCTTGAATTTTTGATTTTGATGAATATTTTGAGTTATGCCATTGATGAGAGCTTGTGATTTTTATTGTTTGATGATGAAATATGGAAGATATGTTTTAGATTAATATGTTTTGTATTAGAGTTTTTGATGATTTTGACTAATTAGGACTGTAATATCCCGAATTAAGGCCTAATCAGAATAGTGGTTTCGTGACCACAAATCCGAGATAGAAATAATTATTTTATAATTATTTTGAGGTTTATGATATGATTGCATAATTGTGTGAAGATTTCGTGAAGAAATTTTTGGCATAACGAGTTTAATTTAAAGTTAGGGATTAAATCGAATAAGTTGCAAAACTTGCATTCTAGAAGTTTTTAGTATGAAATTGCTTTGAAATATTAATTAGGAGGTCTTAAATGGTACTTTGACCAATTTTAAGTTCATGGACAAAATTAGGACATGGAAGGAATTTTTGAAAGTTTAGTAAGGAGGGGCATTTTGGTCATTTGGATATTAAATGAAATAAAAAGGGAAAAATAACACAAAATTGATTATCATCTTCCTTAGTTGCTGCCGAATGCTCCCTCTCTCCATAGCTAGGGTTTCTTCAACTTTCAAGCTTCATAGTAAGTGATTTCAAGCCCCGTTTTTAATGATTTTTACGTTTTTGAAATCCCGGTAACTCGGTGTAGCTTATGATAGTAATATTTTAAGTTAGAGTTCATATTTGGAAAAATACCCATAGGTGAAATTTGTGAATTTTGATATTTTATGATAGAATATGAGGTTTTAAATTAAGTTAGACAACTTGTGCTACTTGGTTTTGAGTGAAAACGAGTAAAAGGGCTTAATCGGCAAAAATACCTAATAGTCATAAGTACATGTTAGAGTGAGAATTTGATGTTGCCATAGAAGGGAAAAGTGATCAGCATGTTATAAAACATAATAATAAGGAATTAAGTTTAATCCCGAGATTAGGGAAAAAGTGTAAATATGCAAAAGTTTAGGGGTAAAATTGTAATTTTGCTAAAATTTGAATTAAAGACTAATTTGATAATGTGAGTATTAAATAAGCTAAATGTGTTATTTTAGATCAAGAAAGACGTGGAATCGACCCCAATCGAGGAAAAGAAAAGATTGTGGACTAAATTGCAAAATCTTTATATTTTGGTACCAAGGTAAGTTCATGTGTAAATAATGTAGCATAATTTTTATTTTTAAGTTATTGATGTTAATTATATGATATGCTGATTTTTATCATGAAATATATGCTTTGTGATTATTTTCGAATAAAATGCAAATTATGTGTATTATTTGTTAAATATAAAGTGCTACCGAGTATTGGTTTCAGTATTTTACGGAAGATGGTAAGGATATGTCTCCAAGGAAAATCCCGTTTGAACCATAGGAATAGATTAGGATACAAGTGACATGTCACTAGGATGGTTGGGCATCCGAACTCGTTGAGTTGAGTCCGAGTTCACTTATGGATGCGAATGTCTGAACTCGTTGAGTTGAGTCCGAGTTCGTGAGATGTAACTAGGCATCCGAACTCGTTGAGTTAAGTCCGAGTTCACTTATGGATGCGAACGCCCGAGCTCGTTGAGTTGAGTCCGAGTTCACTTAGGGGCGGGTTACATGATTACTTGATTACATATGTGGCACTTATGTGCAAATTGTCCATGTATCCGAGTTATATTCCGATGTGTTCAACGGGTAAAATTTCTAGTGAAATGGAAGAACACTTAAAATGCAAGTGACATTTTGGTAAGTGTTGTGAAATGGACACTTTGGACAGGTATGTACTTAACCCTCGGGTTGAAAATAGATACAACAACGATAAGGTGGTAAGATGATGAATGATGTTTAGAAATGTGATATATGTTTTGGTGATACCATGCTAAGGTTGTTTGGTATAATTGTATTGTTATGTTACTTGTTATTTGCATATGAACTTACTAAGCATTTATGCTTACTCCCTCCTTTTTATTCACTATAGTTTTGAACAAGCCGGCTCGGGAATCGGGACAGGTCGAAGGTGCGATCACACTATCCGAAGGACTTTTATTTTGGTAAATGGCTTGTAAAACTTAAGTATGACATGTATAGCAATATACCTACTTTGTGTAAATAATTTTGTGATATGGCGGTGATTTGATTGAGAAAATGCTTGATAATGATAAGTCATGGAAATGACTAATTTAGATCATGTTTGATGTCATGGAAGGTTAATAGGTTATCTAGTCCATAAGAACTAATGAAAAGATGAAATTTGCCTTAAACAGAACACTGCAGCAACACTGACGTGAGTTTTAAAATTTACTAAAAATCATAGAAATCGAATTTGGTGATGGATTAAATATTAAATTGAATCCTAATATGTCTAGTTTCACATAAAATAAACGAAACAGGTAAAGAAATTATATGTTAGAAGATATTTGAATTTTAGTGAAACAGGGCCAGAGCGAGTTCTGGATCCCCTGTTCCAACTTTAGAAATTCACCATAAATTGTACAAAAATAATTAGGTGGTTTATTTTATATTCTTGGAATCCTTATTGAGTCTAATTTCAGGATAAACAAACGACATAGTTATATAAATTTTTCATAGAGAGAAATATGGTTCGTAGTAAACAGAGGTCAGTCCAGTCAAGTCCTAAAACAGGGGTAACTTTAACTAATAAACTGTACTAATTGGCCCAACCAAAAATTCTAGAAAAAAGTTACTGAATAGATATATGAGTCTAGATTTATGGAAAATTTACGGATCTTGATTTTGAGTTTCGTAACTAGAGATATGATTTTTCTTGTAACTGTGATGCAAGTAGCTAGAAAGCTGTGAATGTAGAAACAAATGATTCGAAGTTCTTAATTTGATAAATTATGTTCGGTAACACCTCAAGCTCGACTCCGGTGATGGTCTCGGGCGTGGGAGCGTTACATTTAGTGGTATCAGAGCAAGTTTAGTCGGTTCTCAGACTACGTGTTGTTTGTACGGATTTTGCTATACATGCCATATGTATAAATTGTGATAGTGTGACGACTTCTGACCTTTTAAATGATTTTTATATAGTAAATGGATCCCGATCCACTGTGTGGCGATGAAGTAGAGAGTAACGCGCCAGCTCGGCTGAAGGGGTAGCGCCGACTGAAAATCCACCTCCTACTGTTGGTCAGGGAGGAGGAGAAAGGGATCGGGAAGCCTTTCTCCAAATGATGAGTGCATGGTACACTGAGTTCGTTCGTACGAACCCAAATGTACAACCTCCCCCACCTCCCTCAATTCCTCAACCTATACCCCGATGCCTCAGGGTGTGGATATGATAAAATTTCATAGAACTCCAGTTGACAGAATTCGTAAACAAGGGGACGAAGAATTTAGGGCAAATATTGATGATGATGCCGAGAAAGCAGAGTTCTGGCTTGAAAATTCTATCCGGGTATTTGATGAATTATCTTGTACACCTGGAGAATGTTTGAAATGTGCTATATCTTTGTTGAGGAATTCAGCCTATAATTGGTGGAAAACTTTGATTTCGGTGGTACCGAAAGAGAGGGTAACCTGGGAATTCTTTCAAGAAGAGTTTCAGAAGAAATATATTAGTGAAAGATTTATTGATCAGAAACGTAAAGAGTTTCTTGAGCTGAAGCAAGGTAATATGACAGTCATAGAATATGAAAGAGAGTTTGTTCGATTGAGTAAGTATGCCAGAGAATATGTTCCTACAAAGGCCAAGATGTGCCGACGATTTGAAGACGGGCTCAACGAAGACATCAAGGTATTTGTTGGGATCCTTGAACTAAAAGAAATGGTGGTACTTGTCAATCGAGCTTGCAAGGCTGAAGAACTACTTAAGGAAAAGAAAAAGGTAGAATCTGAGACACGAAATTGGAAGAAAAGACCAATGAGTAATGCACCTTCACATCAACCCGGAAAGTCAAGAAATATGAATCCTCGTTCCCAAGTTTCAGCTGGGCAATCATATGGGAATTCTAAGAAGCAAAATGTGGGTCCTAAGTCCCAGACTACTTCGTCAGCCAGTGTAGGGAACTCGAGATTTGTTAAACCCGAAAGTGCAGTGGCGTGTGTGGTAGAAATCATTTTGGTCCGCAGAGCAAATGAATGTTTTCGATGTGGTTCTCCGGATCATTTTATTAAAGAGCGCCCAAAGAGAGTGAGAAAGAAAAATTCAGTATACAAAAGCAAGTGAGTGCGGATTCGAGGAGAAGGTATCCAAGAAAAGTGGGGATCAAGCAAGCAAAGTAAGAATGTAGCGAGAGATGTAGCGATTAGACTGAAGGAAGGGCTCCGCTAGAACTTATGCTATTAAAGCGCGTGAAGATGCTTCCTCACCCGATGTGATTACCGGTATATTTTCTCTTTATGATGTTAATGTTATTACTTTGATTGATCCGGTTCTACTCATTCATATGTGTGCATGGCGGTGTCTAGTATGAATATACCTGTTGAGAACACGTAATTTATGATTAGAGTGCCGAATCCGTTAGGCAAATGTGTGATAGTTGATAAAGTATGCAAGAAATGTCCTTTAATGATTCGGGTCATTACTTTTCTACCGACTTGATGTTGTTGCCGTTTGATGAGTTTGATGTTATTTTGGGTATGGATTGGTTGACATTGCATGATGCTATAATAAATTGCAAAGAAAAGGTTATAGAATAAGATAAATCAGAGGCATTGTCTAGTGTGATTTCTTCAATGTCGGCTCAAAAATATTTGAGAAAGGGTTATGAAGCTTATTTGGCGTATGTAATTAATACAAAATAAGTTGAAAAGAAAGTTGAATCAATCTTCTTAGGTTGTGTGTGAATTTGCGGACGATATTTCGTAAGAATTGCGGGTTTGCCTCTAGTCGTGGAAGTAGAATTTGGTATTGATTTGATGGGGAACAACTCCGATCTCGATTGCTCCATATAGAATGGCACCAGCAGAGTTGAAAGAGTTAAAGTCGCAGTTGCAAGAGTTGAGTGATAAAGGCTTTGTGAGACCGAGTTTTTCACCTTGGGGTGCTCCTGTGTTATTTGTGAAAAAGAAGGATGGTTCTATGAGGTTGTGTGTTGATTATCGATAGTTAAACAAGGTGACAATAAAAAACAAGTATCCGTTGCCAAGAATTGATGATTTGTTTGATTAGCTAAAAGGAGCGACATGGTTTTCAAAGATTGACTTGAGATCTGGGTATTACCAGCTGCGAGTAAAAGAGTCGGATGTGCCTAAAACTGCTTTTAGAACAAGGTACGGTCATTATGAATTTTTAGTTACGCCATTCGGGTTGACAAATGCTCCTGCTGTGTTTATGGATTTAATGAATTGCATATTTCGGCCATACTTAGACAAATTTGTTATGGTGTTTATAGATGATATTTTAATTTATTCAAAAGATGAGACAGAGCATGCTGAGCATTTGAGGATAGTTTTGCAAACTTTGAGAAATAAGCAGCTGTATGCTAAGTTTAGTAAAAGTGAATTTTGGCTCTGGGAAGTTGGATTTTTGGGTCATATTGTTTTTTCGTAATGGTATACGGGTTGATCCTAGTAAAATTTCAGCCATTGTTGATTGGAAACCACAGAAAAATGTAACCAAGTTAGAAGTTTCTTGGGGCTATTTGGGTATTATCAGCGGTTTGTAAATGGATTTTCTATAATTGCTGCTCCTATGACTAGACTACTCCGAAAGAATGTTAAATTTGAATGGACGGAAGAATGTCAACAGAGTTTTGAAGAATTGAAAAAGTTATTAACAGAGACACCAGTGTTAGTACAGCCCGAATCAGGTAAAGAATTTGTGGTGTATAGTGATGCTTCTCTAAATGGTTTGGGGTGTGTACTCATGCAAGAAGGAAAAGTGGTGGCTTATGCTTTGAGGCAGTTAAAACCTCATGAGAGGAATTATCCTACTCACGATTTGGAATTGGCTGCGGTGGTGTTTGCTTTGAAGATTTGGTGACATTATTTGTATGGTGAAAAGTGCTGGGTATATACCGACCACAAAAGTATTAAGTACTTGATGTCACGAAAAGACTTGAATTTGAGACAGCGAAGGTGGTTGGAGTTATTGAAAGATTACGAGCTTGTTATTGATTATCATCCGGGAAAAGCGAATGTGGTTGCCGATGCTTTAAGCAGAAAGTTGTTGTTTGCTTTGAGAGTTATGAACACTCAGTTGAAAATGTCAGATCATGGTTCGATTCTAGCAGAGTTAAGAGCAAGACCGATGTTTTTACAAGAGATTTCTGAAGCTTAGAAAAATGATCAAGATTTGTTAAGCCAAGAGAAAACAGTGTGAAGCTGATACGGGATCAGATTTCAGAATCGGTTCTGATGGTTGCTTGATGTTTAAAAATCGAATTTGTGTACCGAAAAATGAGGAGTTGATTCAAAAGATTTTACATGAAGCACATAATGGCTGTTTGGCGGTTCATCAGCAAGACGAAAATGTATAATGACACGAAGAAAATGTACTGGTGGAGTGGAATGAAAAGAGATATTTCCGAGTTTGTATCAAAGTGTTTAATTTGTCAACAGGTGAAAGTTGAGCACCAAGTGCCTTCGGGATTACTTCAGCCTATTATGGTTCCTGAATGGAAATGGAATCGGATTACTATGGATTTTGTTTTAGGGTTGCCATTGACTCCAAGAAAGAAAGATGCTATCTAGGTAATAGTTGACAGATTAACTAAGTCGGCTCATTTTATCCCGGTACGTATGGATTATTCTCTTAACAAGTTGGCTGAACTGTATGTTAGAGAAATTGTTAGACTACACGGAATACCATTGTCGATTATTTCGGATAAAGATCCGAGGTTTACCTCGCGGTTTTGGTAAAAGTTGCAAGACGCGTTAGGGTGAAGTTAAATTTCAAGATCGCTTTTTATCCACAAACCGATGGGCAATCGAGAGAGAGTAATTCGATTCTTGAAGATATGCTTAGATGTTGTGTATTGGAATTTCAAGGAAGTTGGGAAAGATATTTACTGATTGGTAGAATTTGCTTACAATAATAGTTATCGACGAGCTTGAAAATGGCACCTTATGAAGCATTGTACGGTCGTAAGTGTCGAACGCCTTTGTATTGGACTGAACTCAAGGAAAATTTGATCTATGGAATTGATCTAATAAAAGAAACCGAAGAAAAAGTGAAGGTAATTCGAGATTGTTTGAAAGCTGCTTCAGATAGACAGAAATCTTATGCAGATTTAAAACGAAAAGACATTGAATTTCAAGTTGGTGATAAAGTATTTTTAAAAGTGTCTCTGTGGAAGAAAGTTCTCAGATTTGGACGGAAGGGCAAATTAAGTCCGTGTTTTATTGGGCCGTATGAAATAATTGAAAGAGTTAGACCGGTAGCCTATTGGTTAGCATTGCCATCTCAATTGAAGAAGATTCATAATGTATTCCATGTGTTTATGTTACGTTGGTATCGTTCGGATCCTTCATATGTGGTTTCACCGACAGAAATTGAACTACAACCAGACATGACCTATGAAGAAAAATCGATTAAGATTTTAGCTCGAGAGGTCAAACAACTAAGGAACAAAAGTATTGCACTTGTGAAAGTATTGTGGCAAAAGCATGGAATGGAAGAAGCTACATGGGAACCCGAAGAAACTATGAAGAATCAATACCCACTTCTGTTTACCGGTAAGATTTTCGAGGACGAAAATCTTTAAAGGGGGGAGAGTTGTAATATCCCGAATTAAGGCCTAATCGGAATAGTGGTTTCGTGACCACAAATCTGAGATAGAAATAATTATTTTATAATTATTTTGAGGTTTATGATATGATTGCATAATTGTGTGAAGATTTCGTGAAGAAATTTTTGGCATAACGAGTTTAATTTAAAGTTAGGGATTAAATCGAAAAAGTTGCAAAACTTGCATTCTAGAATTTTTTAGTATGAAATTGCTTTGAAATATTAATTAGGAGGTCTTAAATGGTACTTTGACCAATTTTAAGTTCATGGACAAAATTAGGACATGGAAGGAATTTTTGAAAGTTTAGTAAGGAGGGACATTTTGGTTATTTGGATATTAAATGAAATAAAAAGGGAAAAATAACACAAAATTGGTTATCATCTTCCTTAGTTGCTGCCGAATGCTCCCTCTCTCCATAGCTAGGGTTTCTTCAACTTTCAAGCTTCATAGTAAGTGATTTCAAGCCCCGTTTTTAATGATTTTTACGTTTTTGAAATCCCGGTAACTCAGTGTAGCTTATGATAGTAATATTTTAAGTTAGAGTTCATATTTGGAAAAATACCCATAGGTGAAATTTTTGAATTTTGATATTTTATGATAGAATATGAGGTTTTAAATTAAGTTAGACAACTTGTGCTACTTGGTTTTGAGTGAAAACGAGTAAAAGGGCTTAATCGGCAAAAATACCTAATAGTCATAAGTACATGTTAGAGTGAGAATTTGATGTTGCCATAGAAGGGAAAAGTGATCAGCATGTTATAAAACATAAGAATAAGGAATTAAGTTTAATCCCGAGATTAGGGGCAAAAGTGTAAATATGCAAAAGTTTAGGGGTAAAATTGTAATTTTGCTAAAATTTGAATTAAAGACTAATTTGATAATGTGAGTATTAAATAAGCTAAATGTGTTATTTTAGATCAAGAAAGACGTGGAATCGACCCCAATCGAGGAAAAGAAAAGATTGTGGACTAAATTGCAAAATCTTTATATTTTGGTACCAAGGTAAGTTCATGTGTAAATAATGTAGCATAATTGTTATTTTTAAGTTATTGATGTTAATTATATGATATGCTAATTTTTATCATGAAATATATGCTTTGTGGTTATTTTCGAATAAAATGCAAATTATGTGTATTATTTGTTAAATATAAAGTGCTACCGAGTATTGGTTTCAGTATTTTACGGAAGATGGCAAGGATATGTGTCCAAGGAAAATCCCGTTTGAACCTTAGTAATAGATTAGGATACAAGTGACATGTCACTAGGATGGTTGGGCATCCGAACTCGTTGAGTTGAGTCCGAGTTCACTTATGGATGCGAATGTCCGAACTCGTTGAGTTGAGTCCGAGTTCACTTATGGATGCGAACGCCCGAGCTCATTGAGTTAAGTCCGAGTTCACTTAGGGGCGGGTTGCATGATTGCTTGATTACATATGTGGCACTTATGTGCAAATTGTCCATGTATCCGAGTTATATTCCGATGTGTTCAATGGGTAAAATTTCTAGTGAAATGGAAGAACACTTAAAATGCAAGTGACATTTTGGTAAGATTTTTAAAAATGGACACTTTGGACAGGTATGTACTTAACCCTCGGGTTGAAAATAGATATAACAACGATAAGGTGGTAAGATGATGAATGATGTTTAGAAATGTGATATATGTTTTGGTGATACCATGCTAAGGTTGTTTGGTATAATTGTATTGTTATGTTACTTGTTATTTGCATATGAACTTACTAAGCATTTATGCTTACTCCCTCCTTTTTATTCACTGTAGTTTTGAACAAGCCGGCTCAGGAATCGGGACAGGTCGAAGGTGCGATCACACTATCTGAAGGACTTTTATTTTGGTAAATGGCTTGTAAAACTTAAGTATGGCATGTATAGCAATATACCTACTTTGTGTAAATAATTTTGTGATATGGTGGTGATTTGGTTGAGAAAATGCTTGATAATGATAAGTCATGGAAATGGCTAATTTAGATCATGTTTGATGTCATGGAAGGTTAATAGGTTATCTAGTCCATAAGAACTCATGAAAAGATGAAATTTGCCTTAAACAGAACATTGCAGCAACACTGATGTGAGTTTGAAAATTTACTAAAAATCATAGAAATCGAATTTGGTGATGGATTTAATATGAAATTGAAGTCTAATATGTCTAGTTTCACATAAAACAAACGAAACAGGTAAAGAAATTATATGTTAGAAGATATTTGAATTTTAGTGAAACAGGGCTAGAGCGATTTCTGGATCCCCTGTTCCAACTTTAGAAATTCACCATAAATTGTAAAAAAATAAATAGGTGGTGTATTTTATATTCTTGGAATCCTTATTGAGTCTAGTTTTAGGGTAAATAAACGGAATAGTCATATAAATTTTTCACAGAGAGAAATATGGTTTGTAGTAAACAGAGGTCAGTCCAGTCAAGTCCTGAAACAGGGGTAACTTTAACTAATAAACTGTGCTAATTAGCCCAACCAAAAATTCTAGAAAAAAATTAGTGAATAGATATATGAGTCTAGATTTAGGGAAAATTTACGGATCTTGATTTCAAGTTTCGTAACTCGAGATATGATTTTTCTTGTAACTGTGACGCAGGTAGCTAGAAAGCTGTGAATGTAGAAACAAATGATTCGAAGTTCTTAATTTGATAAATTATGTTCGGTAACACCTCAAGCTCGACTCCGGTGACGGTCTCGGGCGTGGGGGCGTTACAAGGACTAAATTGAAAAAATAATAATTTGAGGGACTAAAATGTGAAATAAATAAATTATATGGGCTTGTATGGATATGTGTAATATTCGGCCTAGCTTGGGTATGGAGAAATTTTGTGTATTTTGTGTTTTGTGCAATAGGGACTAAATTGTAAAAATTGTAAATGTCAAGGGCAAATAGTAATTTTCCCATTGGACTAAATTGAATGAAAATATGTTTGAATGAGCTTAATTTGAATATGTTTAGATCAAGAACCAAAGAAATCAGATTTGGATTGGGGAAAAACGAAAGTTGTCGACTAGTCGCTCCGTTCCGTTTTACATCGTCCGAGGTAAGTTTATAAGCAAATAAACGTGTTTAATTGTAGTTAAATGCTAGATATATATGCTGTTATGAAAAGTATGAATTTATATTTGTTATGGCCGGATATGAAAAGGCTTGACTACTACATTTCTGAATTCGTTTCGACTGAGTTGCGACGTCCGAAAGCCCCGTATAAACTTTAGGAATAGTTAGGATACATATGTCATGACATAGGATACTGATTTGTGTGTGCGAGTAAGACCATGGCATCAATATGTGATTTTGATATATGTGTGCGAGTAAGACCCTGTCTGGGACTGTGGCATCGATATGTGATTACATGTAAGACCACGTCTGGGACGTTGGCAATGTATGATATATGTGTGATTATCTGAGTGTCCTACCCAATTCTGAATGGTTCATCGGGCAAAGGTAAATTGAGTTCAAATGTGTAAAACGAGCTATATGCCAAGTATGAATTAACTTGTTACCTACTTGAGAAAAGGTAAGTAAACACCTTGGCTATTTGTTACAAATCTTGTAAAGTGCAAATAAAGAAAATATGTGTATGTGATATGTGTATTTGGTTTTGTGAATGAGTAGTAAGTATGTTATGAATAGTCCTTGTATATGTGTAAATATGATGAGATATATTCAGTTATATGATTAGTATGTGTATATGAAACTATATTGTGACACATGAACTTATGTGTTTATGGAATGTGAACTAGGTTTGTGATGATTATTTGGTTGTGAAAGTTAAATGGTGAAATGATAATTTAGTTACATGAGCATTCGACCAAAGTGATATTTAAGAACGAAGGTATATATAATATGAACTTTATATGTTTGGATTTGAATGTGTTATAATATTATAAGTTGTCTTGGTTTAATTTGGTTGATAATGTTATTGAGTTGTTTATTTGCTTATGACTTACTAAGCTTCAAAAGCTTACTCTGTGTTTTTATGTGTGTTTCTATTTTATAGATTTTGGATTCAAGTTACAAGCTCGGGAATCGTCAGCAAAGTCTGTCACACTATCTACAGCTTCGGTATTTAAATAATCAAACTCGAATTATGGCATGTATAGGCTGGAATGTGTTTTGAAATGTTGGATTTTGGTTTTGTATAATTTGAGCCATGCGAAAATGGCTTAATTTCCATATTAATTTTGGTTATGTTTGCTTATGCTTTGAGTTTATTTTGGCTATGGTATCTTATGCTAAGGATGAATAATATTTGTGATATGTGTTTTCTGGTGCATTGAAGTTGATTAGTAATTTGGATGTGTTTTGAAAGATTCAGCTATAGTATACCTATAAGTATGAACTATATTTGCTATGTTACTCTTGATTAAAATGATTTGGCTATGACTTGTAATAATAATAATTCCATTTGGTTGACAAGTACATTCGGTTAATTGTTGAAATGAGATAATGAATATATGTTTAGATTTTAGTTCGGTATATATATATATATACTTGTGAAATGTGGTTGATTATAATGCTAATGGTTGTTTGTACAATTGGTCATGTTAACTTTGGAATTCACTTATTATTTTCATGTGATATATGCTTTGGAATTGGTTGATGATTACAGGTATATATATATTTGTGGATGAAAAATTGGCTATGATATACATATATGCATATTCATAGGTATATTTAATTGACTCAACCATGTTTCATGATAACAAATAATATATATGTGTACTTATAATATGAATGATATGTTTACGGGTTTAGCTATATAAATTCGTTGGTTACTTATAAGATTTATGTTTTGAATATATGACAGCTTGTGATTCGGTATTTGTTTATATAAATATTATGCACATGATGAATGAATTTTATATATATATAACTCGTTTTAAGGTATATATTTATATAGGTAAACTTTGTTATCCGAATAAACAAAAGATAAATATGGTTTTTGTATCGATCTCTAATGATATAATATTCTAAAATTCTAGTTAATTTATTTGAGTAGTATAACTTGGTTGGTAAGTACATTCAATGGAATGTGAATTTAGGTAATGAAAATGTTGATTGATGATTTGGCTTTTGCACTTATGTAATTAAGTATATACTGTTTCGATTTGATATATGTAAGTGTATAAATATGATGTTGAATATATGAATTTAGTTTTAGTGAATAAATATGGTTGTTCGAGGTATTTTGGTTGAGGTTCATTATTGACTTATATTTTAATATGATTTATATATTATATTATGATTATTAAAATCATGCTTATTATTTTAATTGAACTTATGTTATATATATTTGAATATGACTTGTATAAATGTGTGGTTGTTTGAAAATGTGTTTTTGTTCGTTAATGCCTCGTAATCCTAATTCGACGACGGATATGGGTTAGGGGTGTTACAATACCCTTGTAACCCTAGGTATAAATGTTAAATTTTACACAAAATAATAAGCCTTTGTTCCATTTTTACTCACCCTAGCTTTTCCTCCCCTCTCATCTCCTCTTCTCTTCTATTTTTGTCCTTTCTCCATTGTTGCCGTTGCCCATAACACCTAGTTTTATCATCTTTTTAGTTTCTTTATGCCACAAGATTTTGCATCATCTCTTCCATCATATTGCTGCCATTTTTCTCAAATTAAATTAGCCCCAAATATGAAATCTTAAGTATCTAAGATTGATTCCTAATGTTTCCAAGAAGTTTCATTGCCACCCCTATCAATTAGCTTGTGGAAAAACTTTCTTGATCAATTGCCCATTTGAATCTCACAAATCGGGAAACTATGTAAATGTGTTAGATGTTGACCTGAATACCCCAAATTAACTGTAAAGCTGAAAGACATTCGTGCGTACGATTTGCATCAAAACAATGTTCATTTTAAGGTTTATTAAGAAAAGTAAGGTGCGAGCCCTAAACTCAAAAACTTAATTAAAAATATTAATTTTTGTGATATATTTTATGATTTAGTTTGCTGATTGGATTGAATTAATAGCCAAATAATTAATTTGTAAATGGCCGAGCCAGGTACATTTTGAGCCCTAAAAGATTGATGTGTTAGCAAAGTTGCTAGTTTGACAGTGTGATTATGTGATTGCTATTGTGATGAATGATTGTGTTATTTGGTATGAAATTGGTTATATATAGCATGATTTACTGAAATATGAGTTTATGCATGATATAATTGCATGGAAAATTTGCTATGTTATAGTGAAAAGGTTGCTATACATGCAAATTTGTAAAAGTACTTGAAATTGTATAATGTTGAATGGTACCATCTTAATGGTAATTTGAAAGTTGAAACATTGATTTCATTCACGGAAATTATTCGACTTAGGGCATTTGAACATGTCAATTAAATGTGAAAAGTCTTAAATTATGGCTATGTATGAGATTGTGTGACATATTGCATGTGCATTAGGATGGGATATTTTATGGTTGACGGGGGAGTTCCGTAGAGTACCAGTGGCATATTAAGTCCGCATTTATTCGTAGTCAATGCACTGTATTTGGAGTACCGATGGGATTGACGATTATATCACATTATTTGTTATTCAACAATTTTACTGCATTATTGTTATTTGGTGGTTTTACCACATCAAGCTTTGCTCACATTCATTGGAGTTTGGCAGATGGGTTCTGGGGAACTTGTGGTGTGTAGTGGATGGTTTGGGTAGGGACCTTTTTGCATTGCATCATGCTCACGACATACTCGAATGTTATTGATTTATGCTACGTATTATATTGTGTTGTATTGAATGATATCAATATTAATAATTGTTACTCGAATGAATGATAGCACATGCCCATATATTGTTTGTCATCGATTTGATAATGGCTAAGTAATGATATGAAATTCCAATAATGATTACGTGTTCTTCTATTAATTCTAGTATGTTTCATTGTTTTTGATATTTTTGATTGTTTAAATAACTGTTCGACTCACACTGAGCTTTCATAAGCTCACCCCCATAGTGTTTAACTTTTCAGGTAAACCTTGAAACTAGGACCGGACTCGGCATACGGAGAATCACCTTGGACCTCAGACTATTTTTAATAAGTATTAATCAGTCTCTATTGGGTTTGTAAATTTTTAATTATTTCTAGTCTGTGGCTTGGTAACTTTCCATTTGAGAATTTTTGCATCCATGGTTACTCAAGTATAATAACTGGGAAATAAATGATATATAAATTAAGTAAAATTTGACGTTGTTCCCTAATTATCGATGCATTGCAAAGGAATCGTTTTTGAAAAACAAATCGATAAGGCAACTAGGTTTCTAGAATAACTTGAAAAATGGTTTTTTTTCGCTGCATTAGTTTAACATCAAGTTTTTACAAAGATGAGCGATAAGCAAACGATTTTTGCTAAAACAACACTATCAACAATAAAATGAATCTTAAGTGCAGTTGACTTAATAAATGAATGGTTTAGACTAACACAAAAGTACAACTACGATTTTTCTCTAAAATGAATTAATTTAAACTCTTCAAAGGTAACGTAAGTTAGCTTAGCCATTTTGGTGGCTAAAGTATCATTCCTAATCTAGCCATAACGTCTAGGCCGTATTTGGGAGGTTACAAGGGTGTCATGGAGACTCTCAAAGAACAACAATAATTTAGTAAGAGGAAGCTAGGGCACGAGACGCAAGAAGAGAGATTGGGGAAAAACTTGATTATGTTAATGGTTTTTACTTGAATAATATAAAAAATAAATAAATACAAAAATAGGATAACAAGAATAATATTTACGAGAATAGACAAAACAAACAGTGGAATACTGGTGTTGCCTGACCAATCGACGGACCACTTCATTTAAATTTTTTTTTCGGGTGTAGCCTGATCAATCGACGACACTTGTATTTAATACCAAAAAATAAGAGTTTTTTTAAATAGTTTGCGAGAAAAAAGAAAAATAAATATTTTTTATTGGTGTCGCCAATGTGTTTGGTGGCGACACTAGCTTGACAGTTGAGGCAGATGTGATCCATCGGTCACGGGCCCATGTTTTAATACCCGAAAAAAATTTAAAACACCATTTTTTTTCTGTTCAACTTAAAAAATTTGAAATATTATTTTTTTATAAAAGGGGTTGGTTTCTTCCCCAATCCCTACACAGAAAAAAAAAAAAGGTTGAAGGTTCACTTACCCCTAAAACAACCAAGGTATGTTTCCTTCCTTTGTTTTTTCTTAATTAATATTGTTAGTAGTAGTTTAATATTGTTAAAATATGTTATATTTTTTTGATTAAGAAGTTAGTATTTAATTTATTATCCTCAAAAATTAAATAAAAAATATGGTTAATTTTTTTAGTATAATTAGTTATATTAGTAGGTTTTTGTACCAATTTATTTATATATTTAATTTTTATTATATTACAAACATTTAGAATTATAAAAGGAAGTTGGTTTGGTCCTCAACCCCTACATAGAAAATTTAAGTTGAAGTTCCCCTCAACTCTAGCACAATCAAGGTATGTTTCCTTCATTCCCTTCCTTTGTTTTTTTTTTAATTAGTATTGTTAATAATAGTTTAATATTGTTAAAATATATTATTTTTTATTAAGAAGTTACTATTTAATTTATTATCCCAGAAAATTAAATAAAAATTATGGTTAATTGATTTTTTAGTATAATTAGTTATATTAGTAGGTTTCTGTACTAATTAATTTGTATATATATATTTTTATATTACAACATTTAGAATTGTATTAAAAGTTTAAATTTTTTTTAGATATGTAGTTATATTATATTTCACATTTTTATTGGTAGATGCTATTTTTTTAAGGTAAATTTAGATAAAATTAATAGTTTTAACTATTAGTACAAAGCGTTATTTTTATATTGTTATTTGTTAAGTCGAATAAGAAAATTTCTCATAGTTTTTGTAGATATAGATATGAGTTCTTTAGTTACTACAGAAGATTACACCGTTAGGATGATCCATTCACCAGTAAGAGAATGTTATAATGTTGTATGTATTTTTTAGCATAGTTGCACGTGATTTTTTTATTTAATTTCACATTTCTTAACCAATTTTGTAATATGATTAGGGTCTATATCGCGTGTTGAGGCCGCGTGGCCATGGTCCGAGCTATCGACTGGACGCACAAATTATGCTCTATTTAGATATTGCGAGATTTGAATCAGTGACATTAATTCGTGTCTTTGAGTTGAAGGCCAACTTAGTATCGCTACTAGTTGAGCGGTGGCGCCCAGAGATGTACACCTTTCATTTACCATGTGGGGAATGCACCATCACATTGGAGGATGTTGCAATGTAATTAGGGCTTCCTGTGGATGGTGATGTGATAACCGGTACAAGCAGCATAACAGATTCTGCAGCTTCTACTATCACTTGCTTGGACACTCTCCTGGTGATGGTACCTCAAAATTTATGAGTTTAAAATTTTCGTGGCTAAGGGCAAATTTTGAAACGTTATCAAATTATGCAACCGAGATGGAGAAGATACAGGCTACTCGGGCGTATATACTACAACTTATAGGGATACTTATACCGAATTCCAATAATAATAGAGTCCACTTGATGTACTTGCCCTTACTTAGTTCATTGCAAGGTGCTCGTTCATACAGTTGGGGTTTGACAGTATTAGCTATGCTATATCGTGAGCTTTGTCAGGCATCAAAGCACAGAACTACTGATATATGTGGCTACCTGATACTACTACAATCTTGGGCGCTATACATAATGCCATTTCTGGCATCAGTGGGTCACCAAGTACATGTGTTCCCACTTGTGAATAGGTAAAAAAAATTAAACTTGGGTTAAGATTTTTTTATGAAATTATTTTCTAACAAGTTTGGTTTATATTTTTAGATGGTATAGTTGTCCGAACATCGAGAAGTCGGAAACACTCATTATATATCGACAGATGATCAAGGGATACACTGGGGATAGGGTAATTTATTTTCAAAAAATTAAATTATATTAATGTCATGTAATTAGTTTAATTATTAAATTACATTGTAATTAGTATTCTAATCATGTATTTATTTGTGCAGTTCGTGTGGATTCCGTCTATCGCGCCGGACATTGCTTCCGTCAGTTCTCCTTTTACTGAGTAGACGCAATGGTGTGGTGTGTCGACGCACCAATTATAAATTTCAAATGGTGGAGTGGTATGTCGGGGATCAGGTGCTTCGTCAATTCAAGTGTAGTTAACATATTCCGGAAGTTCCTATACAATTGAGAATAGATGTTTACAGAATTGATAAGAAGGGGAAACATGCAAAAAAATTGAGAGTTAGTTGGAGAGAAGGCCTAATTTAGTCACATTTTATCCTGATTTCACTACCTCGAGGGACTACCAAGAGTGGTACGTAAAGAATGGGTTGCCCTACTTATACGGTGGTTGATTGATTTAGTCCCTCTACATATGAAATGACGAGATCCTCTATAACCCCGTCTTCGTCAACAATTTCCTTTACCACCCGAGCTTGATCCAACACCTTCGCTGTCCTACACACATTCAATCGGTAGTTCCTATCATCCGGAGATGAGGGGTTGGCCCCACTTTGAGTCGACACCTTCACCGTCATACACACATTTGATCAACAGTTCTTATCATCCGATATTGATTTGAACATCCAATGTTGAGATCGATTTCAAAATCGTGTACAGTCGACTTGGGAACCTCTGTACACGGGTTTTCAACTCCATATTGTTGACTTAATTGTGTTACATTTTCAACGGGTTTCGCATATTCTAACTCAGCAAATAACTGAATCGGTTCAATGTTCAACCTTCCTGGCAGACAATACAATGCGACCATTGTCTTAATGTCATCTTCGTCCAGAAGTTCCATCTCAGTAAATTTGATAGGATTTGACGAAACTGGAAATTTATAGAATAGTTTCTGTAACGCCCCTAACGCGAATTTGTTACCGGAATAGGGTTACGGAGCATTATTGAAAGTTTTAAATTCAAAACAATAAATTTTCAAACATATCATAAAACATGACAATATCAATCAAATCCATACATATTGTCCTTTATACGAGCCTTCGAGGCTTTAAAAATATTTTAGAAATGAATCAGGACTAAATCAGAAACATATAGAATTTTTTGGGAAAAGTTAAAAGTTTTCACACTGCAGGGTCACACGATCGTGTGGACATTTGAAGTAGGGACACACGACCATGTCCGAGCCCGTGTCCGTGCCCGTGTAACTCCCTGACTTGTGTTACACGGCTAAGCCACATGACTGTGTGCCAGGCCGTGTAACTCTTGAAATGGCCTCACACCCGTATGCCAGGCCGTGTGCTAGGCCGTGTAATTGCTTGACTTGCAACCCTTTGAAACCTATAGGGGACACCCAACCATGTTGCATGGTCGTGTGTCACACATGGCTGAGACACACGCCCGTGTCTTAAGTCGTGCGGACAAAAAATAGGCTATTTTCAAACCATTTCTTTCACCCAAAGCATGATCACTTAAACAAGCCATATGCACCTATTTTCAAGCATCCAAAATGTACCTAAACATATGCATATTAAAGCTAGATCATCATGGTATTTAATCATTCAAACAATATGTCTAAAAGGCACCTCAATCACCACAACCAAACATGCTTATACACTTGCATAGTTTAACCATAAATCAACCAACCTTTGTAACTAAATATTTGCCAAAACTTACTACAATGTTCACATGCCAAAATCACACTCAAATATACCAATTTGGCCATTCAACATCTATCATCACAAAACCTTAGCAAAATTGACCATATGTTAACCACATCCAAACATACCAAATTAGCCATTTATCAACTCAACAATTACTATCTATTTCCATACCAAACCATACCATAATGACCACATTCAAGCATATTAAAAGAACTATTCATAGCATTCATTTAATTTACCATTTCAACATCTACCATTTAAGCACCAAAATGCCAAAATGTTAATAATTATAAGACCACATATACATGCCAACAAAACAACCAATTCACCAACCAAAATCCCATATTTACAAGCCAAATATAATGACTATTTCATCAAACACAAAACACCTATACATGCCATTATAACCATGACTCAAAATCATCAAAATCTATTGATATAGCTGATGGATAGTTTAATGAATCTTCGACAAACTTCCAACCTAAACAAGCTTCCGATTATCTAAAACTATGGAAAAATAATACAAAGTAAGCATATAATACTTAGTAAGTTCGTAAATCATAAACGAAGCTTACCATTTCAATAAATAAGCTTAAAATAATTTATGAATTAATCCAACATAGGTTGGCACAAGCCTAAGCATCCATAACAACTAAAGTTAGTGAATAAACACATAACTTAGTAAATTCACCACATGGTATAATAGTTTTCATGAACATAGCATATATTTAACACCCCTCACCCGTATCCAACGCCAGGACAGGGTTCGAGGAGTTACCGGACTTAAACATTCACAAACATACAAAATCGGGTCACCAAATTTCACCCAAAATTATAAATTTTCAATCACATGCATATCGTCCCTTATACAAGCCTTCGAGGCCTAAAACATACATTAAGGCGGTTCGGGACAAAACCGGAAAACATTTGATAAACTTTGGGCAACTTAAAAAATTTTCTAACTTTGGAGAGTCACATGCCCGTGTGGCTTGGAACACGCTCGTGTCCTCAGCCCGTGTAACTCTCTGTTTATGACGTCAACAACCGTTTAAGGGCACACGGCCAAGGCACACGCCCGTGGCCAGAGGCCGTGTCCTTCACACGGCTGAAACATACGGCCGTGTCTTTACCCGTGTGGTCAAGACTTAGGCTAATTTTCAAGCCTTTTTGTCATCTTTACATGCACACACATACATGATTTCAACGACATTCATCATGTACAGATGCCATATACTTTTCATACATAGTGAACAAGCACAATCACATAACCACATCACAAGACATTAACACATATCATGAATAAATAGGCTTACAAGCCAAAATCATTATAAGCCACATCTCATGGCTATAATCAACAATTTATATAAGCCAATACCTTTGGCTAATCACAAAAATAGTCATCATAGAAAAACTAAGTCCCTACACATGCCACTCGCAAGAAAACATTTCACGTACACATGCCAATACTCCAAGGATAATGGCTCGATAGTACGATGTTGCCTCCAACGATCTCCAATCCTGAGTAGACCTGAACAAACTAAAATAAAATGAAAGGTGGGAGTAAGCTTTTCGCTTAGTAAGCTCGCATGAAAATAATAAGCAATGCGATAACATGCTATTTTCATATTCTTTCTATTTATTCAAATTCCAGCTAAGTTGTTTTCCTGAGTCATAGTCATTAAATTATTTATATTTGGAGCTACAGAACTCCAAATTAAGATCCGTTAATTTTTACAGAAACTAGACTCATATCTATTCTTATCATAAAATTTTTAGAATTTTAGTCTAGCCAATAAGTACAGTTTATTATTGAAAGTCCCCCATGTTCTGCTATTTGATAGCTTCAACCTTTCTTCACTAAAATTTATTTATCTCCTAGTACGAGACTCAGATAATGTTTCCATCTCTTTCTCATGAAAATAGACTCATTAAGGATTTCATTCATATTAATTTTAACTCATAATTATTTTTTTACAATTTCTAGTGACTTTCCAAAGTTGAGACAGGGAAGTCTGGAATCATTCCGACTCTATCTCACAAGAATACAAATATCTCATGATACAAAATTCTTTTGCTTTCACAATTTCCTTTATGTGAAACTAGACTAATTAAGATTTAATTTCATATATTATTCATCCTCTAACTCAATTTCAACTATTTTTAGTGGATTTTCAAAGTTAGATCAATGCTGTGATTGAATCTGGTTTGGTACAATATAATGATCACTATCATAAGATCATTTCCAACTATCATGAACTTTCCATTTCACGGATCCCTTACTCATTTTTCACAATGGAGCTCAATATAAAAGTTATTATTTCTCATGGGCATACTTAATCATACATTCCAAATATAGGATAATTCCCTATCACATGCACTCAATCACCAAATTAGTCTCATGACAATGCACCATGTAAATTTGTCTTAGAAGAGCTCATCATTCAATATTTCTTTTTGTTCATATATCTCATATTAATCCCGTTGAGTTTCTAGGAAATCTCGATGGATTATCCAATAACCGTCAATTCATAAGAATGATCATTTCAGGTATGCACTCTTGAGAACCTCACATTTTACGGCGGGATTACCAGTCTAGGCTAAATCCCCCGTATCGTAAACTCATATGGTGATGTCGGGATTACCAGTCCAGGCTAAATCCCTTATAACGATAAACACCCTCAGTGAGCTCGAATCTGAATTGCCAGTCCAGGCTAAATTCAAACCCTAATCAGATTACCCGTCCGGGCTAAATCCTTAATGCACATATATTCTTTGGGAGGCTTGATCATCAAGGAACACCCGTCCGGGCTAGATCCTTTCTATATTTGAGATTAACGGATTACCCGTCCAGGCTAAATCTTTTCTGCAACAAATACAGGATCTTGAATCACATATAAACCATGGTTCATCCAGCGAACTTCCTTTCCAACCTCAACCGGGACATTTTCAACATGTCATTGTTAAGAATGCATTTCATATGTTTTCATGCCATTAACAAATGCAATTATCATACATTCTAAAATCATTCAATTAGGCATATTATGAGTTTGCTTTAAGTTATGCGAACTTACTTGTCAAAATCTCGTCAAGTAAAACTGTGTAGCAAATCATACAACCCATGTAATAGTAATTTAACATTCAATTCATGTAACAATAATTTTCCATTCAATTTCACATGACACAACAAGCATTACATTTTTCCATATCATACACACCATCCATCAACTTCTCTTAAACTTATTAAATCATACAATTTATGCCATATCAATAGAGAATTACAATTCATGCATGGTATTGCATTATTATTAACACACGAACTTACCTCGGATCCAGAAACTACAATTTACCATTTTAGTCCACAACCTTGTATTTTACTGATTTAAGCCCGAATCTCGATTTCCTTGATCTATAATATCACATTTAGCCTACTAATTAGTCACACTATTCATATGAGTCTAAAAATCATATTTTTATAAATTTGCATTTTGACCTCTAAACTTTTGCATATTTGCACTTTTTCCCCAAGGCTCGAAAATTAAACTTCATCCTATTTTCTTATGTTTTATGACATGCTGGTCATTTTTCCCTTCTATGGAAACATCAAATTATCACTCTAACATGTACTTATGAACATTAGGTATTTTTACCGATTATGACATTTTACTCGTCTTCACGTAAAATCGCTTAGCAAAAGTTGTTTATCTAACACTCAACACTCATTTTCTACCATTAGACATCAAAATGCATGCATATTACTCATGGGTAAGTTTTTAAACATAAATCCTAGCTCAAAATAATGGTAGAAATGAGTAGATCATGTTACCGGGACTTCAAAAATGTAAAGAACATTAAAAACGGGGTTCAGGATCACTTACAAATGAGCTTGGAAATCTTGAAAACCCTATCCATGGTGTTTTTCATGAGACATTCAGCCATGAGGAAGAATATGAGCAAATTTGGCTTATTTTTGGCTTTTTAATTCATTTTATTACCAATTTACTAAAATGCCCTTAATGAAAAACTTTTAAAAATTTATCATACCATGTCCATTTTTGTCCACAAACTTTAAAATGGTCTAATTACCATTTAAGGACTTTTAATTTAAAAACTCATAACAATTAGACACTTCTAACATGTAGAACTCAACTTTTGGACTTTTTATAATTTAGTCCTTTTGACCAAATTGAGTGCCCAAACGTCGAAATTTTCGAAAAAAATTTTCACGAAATCATTCTATGAAATCGTAGACCATAAAAATATAATAAAAATGAAAATTTTCTCATCGAATTTGTGGCCCCGAAACCACTGTTTCGACTAGGCCCAAAATCAGGACGTTACAATATAAGCATTCACACTTTTCATGAATATGGCTATGCATACTTTAATCATCAACATTTCTTACCTTTCCATACTTTCAAGACATTGCCAATCGAAACACTTACCGCCCCTTCCTTTTGTGTGCCTGTTGAACCACTTAAAATATTATCGGACACGCGAGAATCTCACACATTGTGTGCTAATATATGGTCCAAACTATTGATTTCTTTTCCCTTTACATAGATGCTCTCTCTCGAGCCATAAATGGGTTTGCTTACACAAGTTGTCGTGTAACATCCCGAATTAGGGCCTAGTTGGAACAATGGTCTTGAGACCATAAATCTGAGATAGAAATAATTATTTTATAATTCTTATGAGGTTTATGTTATGAATGCATGCTTGTGTGAAAGTTTCATGAAGAAATTCTATGCATAAAATGTCTAATTGCATTTTAAGGACCAAATTGAATAAAGTGCAAAACTTGCATTCTAGAAGCTTTAAGCATGAAATTGCATTAGATTATGAATTAGAGGGTCCTAATTAGCAATTTGACTAGTTTCTAAAATTTTGGACAAAAATTGACATGCATAGGAAAAATTGGAAAGAGAAACCCGAAGGGCATTTTGGTCATTAGGTAATTAAAAGAATAAAAAGAGAAAATCAAACCAAAAATGTGTCCATCTTCCTCCTTGGCTGCTGAAAATCACACAACACCATATCTATGGTTTTGTTCAACATTTCCAAGCTCAACAGTAAGTGTTCCCTAGCCCCGTTTTTAATGTTCTTTGTATTTTTCAAGTCCCGGTTACATGGTCTACCCATTTCTAGCTACATTTTGAGCTAAGGTTCATGTATTAAAATTGAACTATGCATGATATGCTTGTATTTTGATGATTAATGCAATATGAATGTTTGATGCATGATGAGCATCTTTTGTTAGGTGATTTTTAGTGAAAACACCTAAACAAGGGACTTGTTTGTAAAATTGTAAAAGTAAGTAGTAATAATGTGAAATAAAAGAAAATATGGGCTGATGTGAGCATAGTAAAGGTTTCGCTAAGCTTGGGTAATCAAGAAAATGCATACATTTCATTTTACGAGCATAGGGGCTAAATCATAAATATGTGAAAGATTAGGGGTCAAAATGTAAATTTTCAAAAGTACGATTTATGGACCCATTTGAATAATGTGAATAATAAATAAGTCAAATTTGACATTACAGATAAAGAAAAATGTGAATCGGGACTTGATCGAGGAAATAATAAAGTATACGACGACTAGGCTCAATTATCATCGTTTTGTACCGAGGTAAGTACATATGCAAATAATGTGGTGTTGTAGTATGTTTTAATGCTTTAATATATTGTGATAAATGTTTTATTGTAATTATGAGTTATATGCTTATTAATTATTATGAAAGCATTAATGTTATCATGGTCTTTAACTACGACATCACGAGCAAGTACAATGGAGATAATATATGTAAGTGAAGAAAATCCCATTTGAACCTTAGGAATAGTTAGGATACAAGTGACATGTCACTAGGAAATAAGAGATCCGAGCTCATTGAGTTGGCTTGAGTTCGTGAGAAATCTGAACTTGTTGAGTTGGTCCAAGTTCGTAATATATGTGAGGCATCCGAGCTCGTTGAGTTGGTCCGAGTTCATTATGGATGCGGGCATCCGAGCTCATTGAGTTGGTCTGATTTCATTATGGATACTATTCATGTAACATTCGAGCTCGTTGATTTGGTCTCAGTTCACTATGGATGTCTACAGGTTATGAGGTAGCTTTAGCTACGTATGTACATGAGGCATTTATGTGCAAATTTTTTGCGTATCCAGTAGTATTCCGATGTGTTCAACGGGTAATGTAATGATTGTAATGAAGTCTCGAGGAGGGCATATGAAAGAGGTATGGTTATCGATACTCTACTATGGGTACAGGTACATATGCTAAACTTATGAGTAATGCTTTGATAAAGATCAATTTAAGATGAGCAAGTATGTATGTACATATGATGAGTAAGTAAAGAGGTTTGA
The DNA here is from genome assembly GCA_025698465.1 of Gossypium longicalyx. Taxonomy (NCBI): domain Eukaryota; kingdom Viridiplantae; phylum Streptophyta; class Magnoliopsida; order Malvales; family Malvaceae; genus Gossypium; species Gossypium longicalyx. The sequence goes on along the minus strand of CM046997.1, from coordinate 91,889,439 downwards.
ATGAAGAATAATCTTTATGTATATGTTATCATGTTTTTGCATGTTAATTGTTTACCACTATCGCATATTATTTGAATGTGGGCTTACTAAGCTTTAATGCTTACTCCCCTATCTTTTCCATCCTTTGTAGTTCCGCCAAGCTAGCTTGGGGATCGGAAGCTGTCGGAGTATTCGATCACACTATCAACAGACTTTTGGGTATAGTGAAATTATTATTTTGAGTATGGCATGTATAGGAACTTGGTCATTTTGTGATATGTGTCTTGCTATTTGGCCAAATTGTGAAGGCCTATGATGATGATGATTCTTTTTGTAATGGCCATGTGATATGACTCATATTTGATCATTTGGGTTGTAATCTAATTACCCATGCATGTATGTGTTAGTGTTTTGATGGTAGGATATGTTATTGCTTGGTGAGTGCATGATAATGATGTGATATGTTGTTGATTGATGAATGTCTGGTAAAGTGTGAATTAAGTGCTAAAGGTTAAAGGATGAACTATTGACTTAAAATGACTATGTGTACGAATACACAATTTGAAGTTATAGTAACAAGTTTAATAATGCATGAAATTGGTGTGGAATGCCTCTAAATGATGTAATAAATGAGTGTGCAATAAGATGACATTATGAAGATGTGAGAGTGCTATGGTGTGGAGTATTTGAGTGCATAAATATGCCATGTTGCATGTTATAAAGTGTGTTTGAATGTATGAGTGATTGAGGGTGACCTTTGGCTTGGAAAATAGCCTCTAAAAAGGTCCACATGGGTAGGCACACAGGCATGTGTCTTGGCCGTGTGTCCCCTGCACTAAAAATTTCCAAGTCAGTATGTATGGTAGTAAACACACGGGCAGAGACACGACCGTGTGTCTCAACCGTGTGAAGGACACGACCTAACACACGGGCGTGTGCCTTGGCCATGTGCCCCAAAATGAATGATGACGTCATAAATAGAATGTCCAGGTTTTTGGACATGGGCGATGACACAGGCGTGTCTAGGCCGTGTGAGGGACACGGGCGTGTGCTCGGCCGTGTGAAAACCCTTGTAGGTTTGCAATGAAAAATAAATTTTAGAAATTCTACACGGGTATGGGACACGAGCATGTCCCAAAGCATACAAGCATGTGCATTGCCTGCACACGGGCGTGTGCATTGTCTGTACACGGGCGTGTGAGGCTTAAACCTAGAAATTTTCTTAGAATTTTCTTATGCTCTCGGTTTAGTCCCGAATAACTTTTAATGTATGTTTTGGGCCTCGTAGGTTTATGATAAGGACAATCTGAATTTGTTTGATTGGTTTTAATTTGGAGTGAAATTTTATGACCCGTATTTTTCAGAGGTGCCCTGTTTATGTACGGTAATGCCTCATACCTTGTCTCGTTCTCGGGTACGGGTAAGGGGTGTTACATTTAGTGGTATCAAAGCTATGGTTTAGTCGATTCTCAGACTAACCTAGCGTATTTGAGTCTAGCTATACATGCTATACGTATATATATAAGTAATGATAGTGTGACGACTCCTGACAATATTAAAATGTGTCTTTATATAACAAATGTATCCCGACAGAGTAGTGGTGGTTGACATAGAAAGTAACACTCCTGCTCCAGCGGAAGGCGCTGTGCCATCTGAAAGTAGGCTTGAAACTGTCAGTAGAAGAGAGGGAGGCAGAGAGGCCTTTCCCCACATGATGAACGCATAGTATACGGAGTTCGTTCGAATGAACCTGAATGTTCAACCTCCCCCACCTTCCCCAAATTCTCAACCCGCGCTTGCGATGCCTCAACACATGGATTTCATGAGATTTGCTAGATCATCTATTGATAGAATTCTAAAACAAGGTACTGAGGAATTTAGGGCAAATGCCAATGATGACCCTAAAAGAGCAGAGTTCTAGTTAGAGAACTCGATACGGGTATTTGATGAATTGTCATGTACACCCGAGGAGTGCTTGAAATGTGTCATATCCCTGTTGAGAGATGCAGCGTATCACTGGTGGAGAACGTTGATATCTGTAGTATCGCCAGAGAGGGTTACTTGGGAATTCTTTCAAGAGGAATTTTGAAAGAAATATATTAGCGAATGGTTCATCGAACAGAAGCGCAATGAATTCTTAGAATTGAAACAGAGTTGTATGACAGTTAGCGAATATGAGAGAGAATTGGTCAGGCTTAGTAAATATACTCGGGAGTGTGTACCCTTCGAAGCTAAGATGTGTAGAAGATTTGAAGATGGGCTCAATGAGGATATTAAGACATTATTGGGTATTAATAATTTGTGGTACTTGTTGAACGGGCTTGTAAAGACGAAGACTTTGTTAAAGAGAGGAAGAAGGCCGAGTCTGATGCAAGAGATATAAGAAAGAGGTACATGAGTAAGTCATTGCCATCCTAGTCTAAGAAATCTGGAGAGATATATTGTCATTCACATGTGTCAGTTGGACATTTATACGGGAATCGTAGAAAGTAGAATTCGAGTTTTAGATCTCAAGCTACGTCTGTAGCTAGCATGGGTAACGCTAAACCTTTCAAGCCTAAGTGCCCACAATATGGTAGATGTCATTTTGGCACCTGTAGGGTGATTGAGGGATCTTGTTTCAAGTGTAGTTCTCAAGACCACTTTATTAAAGACTGCCCCGAGATGGTTGAGAAAGAAAAATTTTAGAACTCGAGGCCGAGTGGCACAACTTTTAAGGGAAGACTCTCGAGAAATGCCGGGAATGGGTCCGATAGTAAGAATGTGACACGAGACACAGCAGTGAGGTCCGAAGTTAGGGCTCCGGCCAGAGCCTATGCGATACGTGCACACGAAGATGCAACTCCTCCTGATGTGATCACTAGTAAATTTTCTCTCTATGGTACTAATGTTATTACTTTGATAGACCCTGGTTCCACTCATTCGTATGTGTGTATGAAATTGGCATCTAGTATAATGTACTTGTCGAGTCTACAGAATTTGTAATTAAGGTGTCTAACCCGTTAGGAAAGCATGTGATAGTTGATAATAAGAAATGTCCTTTGACGGTTAAAGATCATTATTTTTCGGTCGACTTGATGTTGTCGCCGTTTGACGAATTTGATGTCATACTGGGTATGGATTGGTTAACACTACATGAGGCTATAGTGAATTGTAGATAGAAAGTTATGGAATTGAAATGTGAAAACAGTGAAATTCTTTGGGTTGAATCAGATGATGTAGATAAGTCGCCAATTATGATTTCTTCAATTATTGCTCAGAGATACTTGAGGAAGCAGTATGAAGCTTATTTGAAATATATATTGAATACAAAGGAATCCGAATTGAAAATCGAAATAGTGCCGGTTGTGTGCAGGTATGCGAATGTATTTTCGGAGGAATTACCAGGATTGCCTCCAGTTAGAGAAGTGGAATTCAGTATTGAGCTAATGCCACAGATGACACCCATATCTATTGCCCTATATAGGATGGCCCCGATTAAACGGAAAGAATTGAAGTCACAGTTGCAAGAGCTGACCGACAAGGGTTTTGCGAGACAAAGCTTTTCACCGTGGGGTGCTCCCGTACTGTTTGTGAAAAAGAAGGATGGTTCCATGAGATTATGCATTGACTACCGACAACTCAATAAGGTAACAATAAAAAATAGGTATCCTCTTCCAAGGATTGATGACTTGTTTGATCAACTGAGGGGAGTGATGTGGTTCTCTAAGATAGACTTAAGGTCCAGATACTACCAGTTATGAGTGAAAGAGTCTGATGTGCCTAAGACTGCCTTTTGAACGAGGTATGGCCACTACAAGTTTCTTATTATGCCATTTGGATTAACAAATGCTCCAGTCTTGTTTATGGATTTAATGAACATAATTTTTCAGCCATATTTAGATAAGTTTGTCGTGGTGTTTATCAATGATATTCTGGTTTATTCTAGATATGAGGCAGAGCATGCCGAGCACTTGAGAACTATTTTGCAGACTCTGAGGGATAAATAGTTATATGCCAAGTTTAGTAAAAGTGATTTTTGGCTTCGAGAGGTTGGGTTTTTAGGCCACATTATTTTCGGGGATGGTATACGAGTTGATCCTAGTAAGATTTCTACTATTTTCGAATGGAAGCCACCTAGGAATGTAACTGAAGTTAGGAGCTTTTTGGGTTTAGCTGGTTATTACAGACGGTTTGTGAAAGGATTTTCGATGATAGCCACCCAAATGACGAAATCGCTGCAAAAGGACGTTAAGTTCGAATGGACAGAGAAGTGCCAGTAGAGCTTTGAGAAATTGAAAGTATTGTTAATCGAGACATTGGTGTTAGTACAACCAGAATCAGGAAAAGAATTTGTGATTTATAGTGATGCATCCTTGAATGGATTAGGGTGTGTACTTATGCAAGAAGGAAAGGTAGTAGCTTATGCTTCGAGGCAACTAAAGCCTCATGATAAGAACTGTTCTACGCACGATTTAGAGTTAGTCGCTATTGTATTTGCTTTGAAGATTTGGTGGCATTACCTATTTGGGGAGAGATGCCATGTCTAGTCAGACCATAAAAGTCTTAAATATCTGATGACTCAAAAAGACTTGAACTTGAGACAATGAAGATAGCTTGAATTGTTAAAAGATTATGAGTTTGTGATAGATTATCACCCCGGTAAGGCAAATGTGGTTGCCGATGCCTTGAGCAGAAAATCTTTATTTGCTTTGAGAGCTATGAACGCATGACTAGCCCTATCTCATGATGGTGCTATTCTAGCAGAGTTAAAAGTTAGATCGACTTTTCTTCAATAGATTTGTGATGCTCAAGAAGCCGATAAGGAGCTGCAAGCTAAGAAAGCTCAGTGTGAGTCGAGATGTGAATCAAATATCCAGAGAGATCCTGACGGTTGTCTGAGGTTCCATGGAAGGATTTGTGTTCCGAAGAATGTTGAGTTGATTCGGGATATTTTGCATAAGGCTCATAATGGAGGTATGTCAGTTCACCCGGGTAGCACAAAAATGTACAACAATTTAAAGAAAATGTATTGGTGGAATGGCATGAAAAGAGATATATTTGAATTTGTGTCAAGATGCTTGATTTGCCAACAAGTAAAGGCCGAACACCAGGTACCTTCAGGTTTACTTCAACCTATCTTAGTTCCTGAATGAAAATGGGACAGAATTGCTATGGACTTTGTGAGAGGCTTGCCGTTGACACCAAGAAAGAAAGATGCCGTATAGGTAGTGGTTGACAGACTGACTAAGTCGGCTCATTTTATACCGATACTCGTTGATTATTCACTTGATAAGTTAGCCGAACTGTATATTTTTGAGATTGTGAGACTTTACGGAGTACCTTTATTGATTATTTCAGATAGAGATCCGAGATTTACTTTGCGATTTTGGAAGAAGTTATAAGAAGCTTTGGGTACAAAGCTGAATTTTAGTACCACTTTTCATCTATAGACTGATGGAAAATCTGAGAGAGTAATTCAGAAACTTGAAGATATGCTCAGATGTTGTGTTCTTGAATTCCAAGGTAGTTGGGAAAAGTACCTACCTTTGGTTGAATTTGCCTATAACAATAACTACCAGACGAGTTTGAAGATGGCACCTTATGAAGCATTGTATGGACGTAAATGTCGTACACCGTTGTATTGGACTGAGCTTAAGGAGAATAAGATTCATGGAGTAGATTTGATTAAGGAGACCGAGGAAAAAGTGAAAGTAATTTGTGATTGCTTGAAAGCGGCATCGAATAGACAAAATTTGTATGCAGATTTGAAAAAGAAAGAAATTGAGTATCAGGTTGGTGATAAGGTATTCTTGAAAGTATCCCTATGGAAGAACATTTTGAGATTCGGTAGAGAAGGCAAGTGGAGTCCTTATTTTATAGGATCGTATGAGGTTACCGAAAGAATAGGGCCTGTTGCTTATCGATTGGCTTTGCCAACTGAATTAGAAAAGATTCACGATGTGTTTTATGTGTCCATGTTATGCCAGTATAGATCCGACCCTTCACATGTGATTGTACCGACTGAAGTTGAGAACAGACCAGATATGACTTATGGTGAGGAACCTGTTAAGATCTTGGCTCAAGAAGTCAAGTAATTGAGAAACAAAAGTGTTGCTCTTGTGAAAGTTTTATGGCAAAGACATGGGGTTGAAGAGGCTACATGGGAGCCTGAGGAGGCCATAAGGAAACAATATCCAAATCTTTTCACCGGTAAGATTTTCAGGGACGAAAATCCCTAAAGGGGGAAGAGTTGTAACATCCCGAATTAGGGCCTAGTCGAAACAGTGGTCTCGAGACCATAAATCTGAGATAGAAATAATTATTTTATGATTCCTATGAGATTTATGTTATGAATGCATACTTGTGTGAAAGTTTCATGAAGAAATTCTATGCATAAAATGTTTAATTGCATTTTAGGGACCAAATTGAATAAAGTGCAAAACTTGCATTCTAGAAGTTTTAAGCATGAAATTGCATTAGATTATGAATTAGAGGGTCCTAATTAGCAATTTGACCAATTTCTAAAATTTTGGATAAACATGGACATGAATAGAAAAATTTGGAAAGAGAAACCCTAAAGGCATTTTGGTCATTAGGTAATTAAAAGAATAACAAGGGAAAGTCAAACAAAAAATGTGTCCATCTTCCTCCTTGGCTGCCAAAAATCACACAACACCATAGCTAGGGTTTTGTTCAACATTTCCAAGCTCAACAGTAAGTGTTCCCTAGCTCCGTTTTTAATGTTCTTTGTATTTTTTAAGACGCGGTAACATGGTCTACCCATTTCTAGCTATATTTTGAGCTAGGATTTATGTATGAAAATTGACCTATGCATGACATGCTTGTATTTTGATGATTAATGGAGGAATATGAATGTTTGATGCATGATGAACATATTTTGTTAGGTTTTTTTTAGTGAAAACACCTAAACAAGAGACTTGTTTGTAAAAGTGTAAAAGTGAGTAGAAATAATGTCAAATAAAAGAAAATATGGGCTGATGTGAGCATAGTAAAGGTTCTGCTAAGCTTGGGTAATCAAGAAAATGCATACATTTCATTTTACGAGCATAGGGGATAAATCGTAAATATGTGAAAGATTAGGGGTCAAAATGTAAATTTTCAAAAGTATGATTTATGGACCCATTTGAATAATGTGAATAATAAATAAGTCAAATTTGGCATTATAGATAAAGAAAAACATGAATCGGGACTTGGTCGAGGATATAATAAAGTATACGACGACTAGGCTCGATTATCATGGTTTTGTACCGAGGTAAGTACATATGCAAATAATGTGGTGTTGTAGTATGTTTTAATGCTTTAATATATTGTGATAAATGTTTTATTGTAATTATGAGTTATATGCTTATTGATTGTTATGAAAGAATGAATGTTATCATGGTCGTTAACCACGACATTACGGCAAGTACGATGGAGATAATATATGTAAGTGAAGAAAATCCCATTTGAACCTCAGGAATAGTTAGGATACGAGTGACATGTCACTAGGAAATAAGAGATCCGAGCTCGTTGAGTTGGTCCGAGTTCGTGAGAAATCTGAACTTGTTAAGTTGGTCCAAGTTCGTAATATATGTGAGGCATCCGAGCTCGTTGAGTTGATTTGAGTTCATTATGAATGCGGGCATCCGAGCTCATTGAGTTGGTCCGAGTTCACTATGGATGTCTAAATGTTATGAGGTAGCTTTGGCTACGTATGTACATGAGGCACTTATGTGCAAGTTTTTCGCGTATCCAATAGTATTCCAATGTGTTCAACGGGTAATGTAATGATTGTAATGAAATCCCGAGGAGGGCATATGAAAGAGGTATGGTTATCGATACTCTACTATGAGTACAGATACGTATGCTAAACCTATGAGTAATGCTTTGATAAAGATTGATTTAAGATGAACAAGTATGTATGTGCATATGATGAGTTAGTAAAGAGGTTTGAATGAAGAATAATCTTTATGTATATGTTATCATGTTTTTGCATGTTAATTGTTTACCACTATCGCATATTGTTTCAATGTGGACTTACTAAGCTTTAATGCTTACTCCCCTCTCTTTTCCATCCTTTGTAGTTCCGCTAATCTAGCTCGAGGATTAGAAGCTATCGGATTATTCGATCACACTATCAACAGACTTTTGGGTATAGTGAAATTATTATTTTGAGTATGACATGTATACGAACTTGGTCATTTTGTGATATGTGTCATGCTATTTGCCCAAATTGTGAAGTCCTATGATGATGATGATTCTTTTTGTAATGGCCATGTGATATGACTCATATTTGATCATTTGGGTTGTAATCTAATTACCCATGCATGCATGTGTTAGTGTTTTGATGGTAGGATATGTTATTGCTTGGTGAGTGCACGATAATGATGTGATATGTTGTTGATTGATGAATGTATGGTAAAGTGTGGATTAAGTGCTAAAGGTTACAGGATGGCCTAATAACTTAAAATGACTATGTGTATGAATACACAATCTGAAGTTATAGTAACAAGTTTAATAATGCATGAAATTGGTGTGGAATGCCTCTAAATGGTGTAATAAATGAGTGTGCAAAAAGATGACATTATGAAGATGTGAGAGTGCTATGGTGTGGAGTATTTGAGTGTATAAATATGCCATGTTGCATGTTATAAAGTGTGTTTAAATGTATGAGTGATTGAGGGTGACCATTGGCTTGGAAAATAGCCTCCAAAAAGGTCCACACGGGTATGCACGCGGGCATGTGTCTAGGCCGTGTGTGACACACGGTCTACCCTATGGGCGTGTTGAATGGCCATGTGTATCCTGCACTAAAAATTTCCAAGTCAGTATGCGTGGTAGTAAACACACAGGCATAGACACGGCCGTGTGTCTCAACTGTGTGAAGGACACGGCCTAGCACACGGACGTGTACCTTGGCGGTGTGCCCCTAAATGAATGATGACATCATAAATAGAATGTCCATGTTTTTAGACACGGGCGATGACACGGGCGTGTCTAGGCTGTGTGAGGGACACAGGCGTGTGCTCAGCTGTGTGAAAACCCCTATAGGTTTGCAATGAAAAATAAATTCTAGAAATTCCACACGGGTATGGGAAACAGGCGTGTCCCAAAACACACGGGCGTGTGCATTGCCTCCACACCGGCATGTGAGGCTTAAACCAAGAAATTTTCTTAGAATTTTCTTAAGCTCTCGGTTTAGTCCCGAATTACTTTTAATGTATGTTTTGGGCCTCGTAGGTCCATGATAAGGATAATATGAATTTGTTTGATTGGTTTTAATTTGGAGTGAAATTTTATGGCCCGTATTTTTCGGATATGCCCTATTTATGTATGGTAATGCCTCGTACCTTGTCTCGGTCTCGGGTACGGGTAAGTGGTGTTACATATGGGTTGGAACGTAACTACACGGTTCTGCTGACACAAGCTATCAAGTATTCACAACACATGTCGGAACTCAGCCGTCATTGGGACTTTGAGGACCAGCACCCGAAACATGGTAATCTTAATGACATGTCATTTGTATCCTATATATAATTATAAGGTTCAAACGAGGCTCAAAGATCATCAAAACATCGTTGGATTTTCCGTAGAAACATAATATAATAATATGAAAAAGTAGCATTTAAATAAAAAATATTAAAACGTTATCTAAACGTACGAACTTACCTCGACGATAAAAATACAGATACGAAGTTGATTAATCCGAAACTTTATCTTTGCCACGATCTAAAGCCCTACGAGGTTTATCTTGATCTAAATGAATAAATTCAATTCATTCAATAATCATTCTATTCAATTCAATCCAAATTCATATTTTTGCAAAATTATGCTCTGCCCCTATTATTTTGATTTCATTACAATTTAGTCCTTAAGCTCGTAAATTAAAATTCATGCAATTTCATCCCTAACCCATGCTAGCTGAATTTTATATAGGGCTCTAGCAACTCATATATTTCATTATTTTCACAATTTTACCATGAATATCTCACATTTTCAATTTAATCCCTAATTAACATTTTCAAGCAAAATCACTTTACAAAAGTTGTTTATCTAACAACAAAGGTTCATTTTCTTCCATCAAACATCACAGACAACATTTGTGCATTCATGGAAAAACCCTAACTTTTAACATTTTTGCAAATTAGTCCCTGGGCTAGCTAGATTGAGCTACAACGATTCTGAAAACATTGAAATCATTAAAAACGGAATGATAAATACTCACATGCAAGACAAAGAGTGATGGCAAAATGTTGAAGCTTCTCCAATGGCTTTTCTTAAGTTTAATTTTGGTGGTAAAGTTGGAAGAAAGATGATATCTTTCTTTTCTTTATTTTATTTATGCTAATTTTATAATTTACCTTATTAACCTTAACCATTAACATTAAAATCACTTGATAAAATGCCCATAAATGTCCACTCACTTCATTAATGGTCTAATTACCACATAAGTACTCTCACATTAAAGTTTTATAGCCATTTGACACATTTAGCTACTAGAATTGTAACACCCCTTATCAGTATCCAGCACCGGAATAGGGTTTGAGGTGTTACCGGACTTAAACTCAACCAACTATATAAAATCGGGCCGTAAAATTTTGATCAATTTAAAAATTTTCATTTCACATTCATATTATCCTTTATACGAGCTTTTGAGGCCCCAAACATACATTCGGGATGTTTCGGAACCAAACCGAGAACTTAAGAAAACTCGAAAAAATTCATGCTTTAAGGCTCCACACACCCGTGTGAATATAGGGCACATGCCCGTGTGGCTTGGGACACGCCTGGGTCCCTTGCCCGTGTGACCAATTTATTTCTAAAATTTTTCATAAATCAAGTGCAGACTTCACACGGCCTGGACACACGCCCGTGTCCATGGCCGTGTCCCTCACACGACCTGGACACACGCCCGTGTCCATGGTCGTGTCCCTCACACGACCTCAACACGCCTGTGTTCAAAGACCGTGTGCAAAAACCTAGTATTCTATTTCTGATGTTAGCATACCCAAAATGTCACACGGTTAAAGGAACACGCCCGTGTGGGCAAAATAAGGCTATTTACCAAGCCTATTTGCCGCCCTTACTTACGCAACCTACAAATAATATCCAAAACCTATACTAGACTATATCAACAACCAAATCAACCTCAATAGACCATATCTCATTTAATCACAAGACCTTATACAAAATAAATCAAATATTAGATTAAGCCAACATGCTTGGCCAATCAACCATGACACAAGACTCAAAAGCTTAAGTCCTATACATGCCATAATCAAAATAGAAGATTTCAATTATACCGAGAGGCTTCAAAATATTAATGTGACTGGCTTTCCTGACGTGACTAGTAATCCTCGATCTACTTTGATGGCACTATAAAAAGGAAAGGAAAGAGGGTAAGCTTGGGAGCCTTGTGAGGACATATAGGCAAATAAAGTGTGAATAAATCATGTACTAATGATGACATATCATACTTCAAAATAAAAATGTAAATCACTTAAAATTATTTATCTTATTCTTCACTTTGTTTACAAATGCTCGTTACGTCCCATCACATGCTCAGCTCAAATCCTAAATTCAGTGTACATACCTTATCGAAGTCTCATTAATTAAGCTTTCGAGTTACCCGTTGAACGCTCAGGATACTTACGGATACATGAGGAGTTTATACCCAAGTGCCTTATAAGTCTAGTAGTCAAAATTACCATGTACTATGAAATGCTCTCATTTGTGCTACTCATGGGCCTTTTTATTGAGTCAGTGCCTGGACCCTATAGTGTCATCATGTAATGTACGCTCATTGAGCTACTCACGGGTTTGTACATTAGGTCAGCACCCGGACCCACGCTACATATTTCATTCATTTCATGAACTCAGACATTTCTCATGAGTTCAGACCATTCCTATTCTCATGGTAACCCCTTTTTGTATCCGATACTAAATCTAGGGTTCAACAAGGTTTCTTATATAACCGGGTAGCATTTCACTTGCTCACAATGCACTTTATTCTCATAACACACCATTTACACTATCATGGTAATAAATGCCATTCGATCACATGAATACTATAGAGCAATTACACACATATATATCATTCAATATATTTCAAAATAAACTTTAATAACACATTATTTACATATGTACTGACCTCGATACAAAATGATGAAAACGAGTTCAATCTTCGTATACTTTGTTCTTACCCAGATCAAGACCCGAATCATGTTTCTCTGGATCTATATTAAAAAAAGTTCATTCATTCTATTAGCACAACAATCTAAACACTCGGCAACGCATAATTGGGAAAAATACCCATTTCACCCCTAGAATTTCATAAAATGACCATTTTACCCCTAGGTCCGAAAATCGATTTTTATCGAATTTCCTCATATCTTAAGCATAGAAGAATACATGTTATAACTAGAAGCAGCCCAAATTCTCATTATTTCACTCATTTATCATTTATTTTACAACTTATGCAAAATGGTCCTTTAAGGTGTTTTCAAGTTAACACCTTTCACAAAAATTGTTTCTAACATACCCAAGACTCATATTCTTCCATAAAATTTCAGAAAACACCTTAAATATTATCATGGAAAAACCTTAAACTTTTCACCATTTTGCAAAATAGTCCTCTCTTTTGAAAGCTTATGTTTCAAGGGTCTTAAAAATGTAGAAATCACTAATAAAGAACATAAAAATCACTTACTTGTGAGTCAACTAAATGACTAAAAATTTTTGAGCTTCAAACCCCCTTTCATGGCTGATATTTTCGATGGAAAGAGATGAGAAGAAAATAATTTTACAACTTTTTCTATTTTATTTCTTTTTAGTCAAAATAAGCCACCTAACACACCAAACCTCAAAATTTTGTCTCCTCTAAGACTCTATGGCCGGCCAAGTACTCTTAAAAGAGTCTAATTTCCCTTAAAATACCTTAAATTTAAGTCTCATGACAATTTAACACCCTTAGCTATCAATCCAAAACTTTTGTACCTTATGCGATTTAGTCAATTCTCGCAATTGGACTCACAATTGTTAAAATTAATGCATCAAAATTGTTATACACTCATATAAACATGCTATGACCTCAAAATAATATTTAAAATTATTTCTTGGTCTCAAATTTATGGTCCCGAGATCACTGTTCCGACTAGGCCCTAAATCGGGCTGTTACAAGAATTCCATTTTTATACCTCTTACGATTTAGTCCTTTTTATCGAATTAAGCATGCATACAGTAAAATTTCTTAACGAAATTTTTATGCGGTATTACTAAGATGCTGTAGACATTAAAATAATAATAAAATAAATATTTTCACGTCAGATTTGTGGTCCCAAAATCACTGTTCCAATTTTACTGAAAACGACCTGTTACAGTTTCGTCATCCTCTTTTCACAACGCCGAAATTTTTTTTACTGGCCTTCTCTTTCATATCATCAACAGACACATTCCTATTGAATCTCATCCTTGTTTTTTGGCAAGTTTTAAAAATACAACCAACGGTTGTTTCTAAAATAACACCATCGAAATGAATTGCTGCAAAAAATTGATTCTCTATTTTTTTTGAAACTGCAAAAATAAAATAAAAAAACTTAATAAATTAACAATAAAAAAGAATAATTAAATCATATAAAAAAATTGTTGTATAAAAAATTAAAACGATAAATTGTTTTTTGAAGAAACTTAACTAATAAGGGAGAGGAGAAGCTTCGAAACCAAACTGTAATTGAATAGGGGGAAAAGCTTCAAAATATATTTTTGAAACAACAATGGATGTGTGGGGGTTGGGAGACCAAACCAACCCCCTTTTATAATAAAAAAAAAATATTTTTAAAATTTTTTAAGTTGGAATGAAAAAAAAATGGTGTTTTAAGTTTTTTTTCGGGTATTAAAACACAAGCCTGTGACTGACGGGTCACATTCGCGTCAGTCGTTAGGTTGGTGTTGCCGATCTATCAAGGTGGCACCAGCCTGACGGTTAACGTGGATGTGACCCATCGTTCACGGGCTCGTCTTTTAATACTCGAAAAAAATTTAGAACACTCGTTTTTTTCTTTTCAGCATAAAAAAATTAAAAATTTGAAACTTTTTTAGTGCCGCCTGACATCTTGGTGACACTAATAAAAATTATTATTGTTATTATTTTCTTTTTTTTTTCATATATTATTTAAAAATACTCATATTTTTTGGTATTAAATACGAGTGTTGTCGATTGATCAGGCTACACTAAAAAAAATTTTAAAAAAATAAAATGATGTCGTCGATTAGTCAAGCAACATTGATATTCTACTGTTTGTTTTGCCTATTCTCGTAAACAGTATTTATATTATCCTATTTTCGTATTTATTTATTTATTTTATTTTATTCAAGGAAAAAACCCTTAAGTTAATCTATGCGTAGTTGATTTGTCAAGAAAACAAACTTGATTTGTGAAGCCATCCAAGAGGGGAGAGATATCGACGAGAGGCGCAGGTGATGGCATTTTGAGAAGAGCTTATGACGGGTTAAAGCTTTAGACAAAGTTTGTAAAATGTTCAACGGAAAATTCAATTTGCAATTGACTGGGAAAAGATTTTTCATTCATCAACTTTCTTTTACACAAAATAAACATAGGAAAATATTTTAATACTAATAAGATCTACAAGTTGATGTTATGTATTAATTAAATTATATTTAATTATTTTTTTAAAAATACTTCACAAATTTAACATTTCATTAATAATAGTGTAGAGGGATAAATTTTGGACTAATCAAATTTCATCATCTATCATTATTGTTTATCATTAACTAAATTAAATTAAATTAAATTAAATTAAATTAATAAAGAGATAAGTTAAGGAATTAAATAATTTTAAAATTCTTTTATAAAGAAAGCATATTCTTTTTAACGATTATTGTATCTCTAATTAATTAAATTGATAAGAGATAAATAATAAATAATAAATTTTAATTTTTGTAACACACTTAAATGAAGAAGTTAAATTTTACAAGAAATCTTTTTTATTTAAGTGGCTGACATTATAAAAAGAGGTCACCTCCAAGCCATTAAAAACACATTTACAAGTAGATCAATTCATGGGTCGGGCTACCTGCCTAGGCTCGAAGGTTTGCTTAAAATTTGGAAGAGTTTGAGCAAAAATATTATACCCAAAAAATGAACTTGGGAAAAAAATTAGGTCCGTTTAAAATATGGAACGGACTTGGGCTTGAACATTTAAGTCATGAGCTTGGCCCGATCAGATCCATTTTTAAGTTTATTATACTTTATATTATATAATTTATAACAAATTAAAAAAATAAAACCTATACTAAATATATAATACTACTCTAATGTAAATATTAAAATAATGGTAAGATGGCTATATAAAAAATTTCAATAAATAGAAAAAAAATATATTATTAAATATTAAATTAAAATAATAAAGTATTTTTTAAAATTTTTTATAAAAAAATAATATGAACAGGCCTAAAATAGGCTTGGGTTAGTCTTTTGCAAATATGAGTGGGCTTGGACGAAATTTTAAACCAATATTATGAGTCGTGCCGGGCTTGGGCAAGCATAAAGCATGCTAATATCATGCTTAGGGCCAACCCGACCATGAACACCTCTATTCACATGTACAAGAGTCCAAAAATTCTTTGTAGAAACTTTGAAGAAATTGAATAACTTAAAGAAATTCTAACAAACGATATATTAATTTCAAGTAGAAGTCATCTTCCGATCTAAGTCAAATGCGTAAAGGAGGTCAAAAGCTATTTCTGAAGGAAGTCGTCTTTCGATCCAATTCAATCGACAAAAAGAAGGCCAAACTCATTTTTTTTTCAAGATCAAGCCTAGAAGGCCCTT
This sequence comes from Gossypium longicalyx, assembly GCA_025698465.1. Taxonomy (NCBI): domain Eukaryota; kingdom Viridiplantae; phylum Streptophyta; class Magnoliopsida; order Malvales; family Malvaceae; genus Gossypium; species Gossypium longicalyx. The sequence goes on along the minus strand of CM046997.1, from coordinate 91,873,628 downwards.
GAAGCAGAATCTTTCATCCAAGATCAAGTCAAGCTGACCCTTGAATCCAAACTCTCTTCGAACACGTTTTAAACATCAAGTCTCAATGACCCTTGAAACGGCCATAATAATATGCTTACAAAATTAAAACATAATAATATATATGTTTAATTGTAAAAGCATGATAATTAATATTAGATTGAATTTAAGTAAACAATATTTTCAAATTATTTTTAAAATATAAATATTTTTAATAATAGATTATGTCAAATTCTATATATATATAGTTTCTAACTTGATTTTAATTATTAATTAGTGGACGTAGATTGCTAATTAAATAAAAATATTGTGGCCACTAAATAATTTATTGTAACATTATTTATATTTTTAAAATACTATTTCAATTTTAATAGTGTATTTAATTTCTAAAAGTAGTTATAAACTTAAAAAAAAAACTTTTTTTTTCTTAAATAGTTTTAAGATTTACAGTGACTTATCATGTAAAATTGCATGTTGAATAGTTGAATATAAACAAATTGGAAGGAGTAATTATAAAAATATTACTTGAAAAATACCATTAAAGTTTATATAAAAAAGGTAGAGGGATTTATGTTGCAATTTCCCCTTTACAAATGCTTACTTTCTTTCCTTGCCATACATCAAAATTTTATAGTGTGAACATATTAGAAATTAATGCCCCTCACTTGATCCAATCGTTAAGTCCGAGCTATAAGTTGTTACATTTATTTTTGGAGCAACTACAGTCAAATTCAAAATAAAATAATCATTTTCACATGAATTCAAACATCAATCACATTCATTTTAGGTTTAACAAACAATCTTGAGTCTTAATCGAGCTTACAGAAGGTTTTTTGACAATTCGAGCATAAATAGGACCAAATTGCAAAGTTTTAAAAATTTAGGGTCAACGTCGTGACATCATCTCTTACACATTGTGACGTCACCAAACAGTTTGTCACGTCATGTCATCAAGCCATTCGACATCGTGTCGTAACTCACTAGCGGTCGACATTGCAACGAGGTAGGTTGCTTATCAGTAGAGGTGTGCATGGGCCGGGTCGAGCCGGGTTCGGGCCTAACTAAAAATTTAGGCAATGGGCCTAAAATTTTGCCCAATCTCGGCCCAAATAAAAATGTTAAAACCCGGGCCTGACCCGGCTCGCTCATATTAATTTTTATATTTTTTTATATAATTTTAAAAAATATATCAAAAATACTAAAAACATCAAAATAAATATTTCTCAACAAATTGAAAATAAATTTTAAAAAATATGTATACTTAAATAACACTAAAATAGATGCAACTTAACAAGCAAACGCCTCTAAAATAATAACAAAATTAACAAATGTCTTTAAAATAATAAAAAAAATTAACAATAAAATAAGTTTTATACAATATCCAAACAATAACAACAAAATAATAGCAACATAATAGTAAAATAGCAGCAAAATAGGGAGAAAATAATAAGAAAATAATATTAAAAAATAGATTTTTTTATTTAGTAAATTCGGGCTAGGCCAGGCCGGGCTCGGGCCAAAAATGCCTTACCCTAGTCCCGACCCATTTTTTAAACGAGCCTTATTTTTTTGCTCAAGCCCATTTTTCGGGCCTATATTTTTGCCCAAACCCTCTCATATTTCGGGCACTCGGCCTAGCCCATGCACACATCTACTTATCAGGACGTGGACTCTGTTTTTGGTAAAATTTGAGTCATTTGATACCTATTCCAAAGTTTTCATTTCAACCATTCTAAAATGCATCAAAATACTATTCTCAATTATCTCAAAACCTACAAAACATTCCAAATAGTTAAAACAACTATGTTCAAGTTTTCATTAAGACATTCATTACATGTACATAATTTAAACCTCAACAATTCAATGTCAATTATCACTTATTTACCAAGTCATTCCATACTAACTTTACCTACGCAAATCCAGTTTAAAACATGCAATTCCATATGCCATACATATCTCGAGCATAAATATCAAAATACACCAAATCAATTAGGCATCACAAATGCCAAATCATGCATTTCTAAACCACATACCAAAACTAACATCTAAATCACATAAATCAAGTTCAATACCAAATTCAACTTGTAAAGACTTATATATAATAAAGGTTACTCAAAACACTTATAAACATGCGACAATCCTTGACTCAAAATAATAAAAAAGTTATCAATTTGGTGATAGTGTGAGCTCCGAGATGATCTAGCTTGATGAGTTCGGGAAAGTGGCAATCTACAAAGAAAAATGGAAAATAAACGAGGTAAACATATAGGATGTCATATGAAAACTAAAGCTTACCTTGAGCATTAAAGCATAAAAAATCATTCTATTAGGCTAGTTATAAGAACATTGGTACACCTCATGGCGCAACGGAAAAAATTAAATCTGGCGATCACATCCAGGGATCCATATGCGAGGAACGAATTGGAGTGAGAAGGGTATGAATGATTACCTTTAATCGTTTGGAAAACTAAAGATAACTGTTGTGAAACTGATTACACAATTGTATGTCGATTTCAAGCCGCTAAGAAAAGATTCAACCTCTACGTAATCCACCTGGTGTCACAACGAACGGCAAGAACTCTCTTAAACTTTTCAAAGAGAATTCACTATATAATGGCGGCTAGACCTCACTCTTTTTATTTCAGGTATATTAGGTTTTCTTAAAAACCATATATTTCCTAATTTGGGAATAGTTGATATTTTAATATGAATCAAAATTTATTACAATAATTAACCGAATGTAATAATTATAATTACCATAAGTATAATAATGTTTGACCGAAAAATTACAATTACAATAATTATAATAATATTTGATCGTAAATTATAATTCCAATAATTATAACAAGGATTTCGGTAAATTATATTTAGTTAAATTTTATATGAATCAATTTCATATATATTAATTTAACCATGTTCTCATTATGTGTACAACATACTTGTACATATAATTATTTCGATATTTAACCGCCTAATTAAATTAATTCTATAATTAATTTAATACACGTGACAGCTAAAAAAAATACCAACTATGTTTGGATTTCGTTTGTTTCAGTCATAGAGTGTGACCCTATAGGTTCTTATAATGTTAGTAGTAATACTAGAACAATTCTAATATTACAAACAATGAGTGGAATCTAGCAATGCATCATTGCTACCTATGTTACAAGAAGTCATGATTCGACATAACCTCTCTGTGATTAACCTTTTATATATTAAATCCTTTTGTCCTTTATTTATAGAATGGACACAAGTCATGAAATAGTCACACTTGCATAGTCCATCTAATGTTTCTTGATATCCTGAGTAGACTATGATAAACAAATAAGTATGATATCTCATATCAACTTATTTGAGCATGGCCATGCATTTCTAGTCTCACTCAATCAAGTGGCCTAAGATATTGCTCCCATTATGTTGGAGGGATAAACTCTATATTGATAAACTATATCCCACTACATAGATTGTGGTCTATCCAACATTAGCCTTTATAGAAAAACCAGTTATGGTGGGTGTTTGACTGTATCAAAATATACGACTCACGATGTTAAGATAATGATGATCTCAAGTCTGAGGATCGTATACATAGTAATCACTACGAGTAATATTGTGACTATTACATAATAATCCAAGAAACATACTCATAGCAAGTTAGTCCAATATGTTGTTCTTTAACACACATACTTATGTATTGAATTTGACATCCCATGTCAATTACAACAATTTGTCATCAATAACTACACGTTAGTCTTAATGCATTATTGTTGTCCAAACCCACAATAATAATCGACTAAGGACCTTTTAAGAATAATCATATTATTCTAAGGACATTATTATAAAACAATTTATTTATATACACAGAAAAGAAACTGAAATAATAATGGCAATGCCTTATATTAATAAACGAGGTAAAACAAGTATGTTATTACAATCATCTCATGATTGGTCTTTGGGCATACTCTAACACTACCAACTTAACTTCCCTTGGCACATTAACACATTTCTATACATGCAATATCACTACAAATCAAATACGTTAGTTACGTTTCTCAAAGAGTAAATACTGTTAACATTTGAAGCAAAATCATATAGCAATCTATATGTCAGGTATAATCAATACCATTTCATTTTCAATTCATGAATTAAATTTCATTTTCAATCAATTGAACATCGCCCGGTGGAATTATAGTAAAATGAATTCAGATATACAAGAATGTAATGCTCACACAAGTTGATAGTATTTCAGGGTTACTCACACAAGCTGACATTATATCGAGGTTACCCATCTGGGCTAAATATATGATACATAAATTTGATGATCTGTAACAAATGCTAGATCTCGTAATAACTTGTATAATCCCTAATTAATCACGCGTATAACTTTAATGGCATGCCATACATATCCTAGCCTTGTACTAAGTTCACTCAGGCATCATTTTCATATAAATGACATTATCAATTCCTGTACTCAATTTCATTTCTCATGTGAAACATATATTAAGTCAACAATCTCATTTACATCTTGTTCTATTTCCGTATAACCAACATTCTCAAGAATTTTACAATTTAGTCCATTTTGAGCTATAAGTGTCAAATTCATTAATTTATTTAAATATTACATACAAATGAAATAGAACTCAAATCAACATGAGATAAAAACAAGTAGTAAGTACCATATGAACTAACCTGGTCAAAAAAAGCAAACAACCGAATCTTTAGGAACTAATAGAAAATTTGGCTTTTCCTTGATTATCACTGATTTGATTCAATTCTTGATCTGTACAACTATTCCATTTAATTAATCAATACCGAAAATTTATACACTATTTCATGATATAAATGAACTTATGAAACTTCATTTTGATACCCTAAAGTTTTACATTTTATTCAATTTAATCTCTAAAACCAAAATAACTCTATCTTTCAATTTTGAGCATCAATTTTAAAAATGATTTCAATTACATCCTTTAAGGACTCCTTATTATCTATTATTCTAAAATTTCACATCAAGTTCACAATTTATTCACTTTAGTCCTTATGATCAAAACTAACAATTAAAAATTATAATCTAGTCTTTTTTTCATATTTAAGCTTAAAATATATCAATTTAACACCAATTTCTTGAAAGAAATCAACAATGACAACTTTCAAAAACTTTAACAATTTTGCAAATTGGTATATGAGCTTGCTAAATCAGGCTCCCATGACATCAATAACATAAAGATTACAAGCAAAAGAATTAATTGAACATACCAATTGAGGATCAAAACTTTGAAAGCTTCCAAGGGTTTTTATTGTTTTATTTCACGACATGAAGAAAAAGATAAATATGATGCTTAAAGTTTTCCACTAACTTATGCCCTTTATATTATAATTAAAAGTTAATTAACCTTAATTAATTCATTAAACCTTAATTAATTAACATTAATCACAATTAACTAAAATTAGTGGATGTTAGTATCATCCTCCATTAAATAATGAAAAGAATGGTTTATTTACCTATAACACCCCAAATCGGCCTTGATGTTATGGCCGAATTCGGAGGTGTCACATGAAATGGGTTGGAAAATCGTTGTCGTTAAGTTAAAATCTTTCTAGTTCAGTAGCGTTTATCACTCTTATTAATTTCAAAGCTCTTTTTCATTTGGTCATTTAGAGATAAAACGTGTTTTTTCTTTAGCGGAAGCTTATAAAAATCGTTATGTTTAGGAAAACTGTTTGATATTTTTTTAGAAAACATGTTTTTAAATAAAAACCGTCATAGTGAAAAGTAAGTTAAATCCAAACCCAAAAACCAAACCAAACATTTGTAAATAGTCCAGAGAGTCCCTAAAAAACACAACTCTCAAATCGTAATGCCAAGCATAAATAAAAATTATAAATAAAATAAAACAAAATAGTTATGGCGAGTGGTCATTGTCGAGTCCTCCGCTCCACCTAACTCTGTGGATTACTTGTACAGAATAAAAGAAAAGGGTGAGTTTATGTAAACTCAGTATGTAACCCAACAGAATTAAACATGTACACATACATAATATCACAAATCAGACAGATTCATATTAGGGCCTGGGCCCATATCAGATACAGATACAGTTATAGATATGCAACTCAGATAACAGAATCTTACCCCTATCCTCTACACACCATCTCTGACCATCCTTACACACCATGTGGGGTTTAAAACACCCACCCAGCCCTACACACCACGCTGTATCGATGCAGCACATATCGGAAAAAAGTGTAGCTGTGCTGCTAGATAGTTGGCATAATCTGCCTTTCAGAACACTTCTTCCAATATATATCATCCCACCGCAATCACAGTAACAGAACATGCTTACAGAATTAACAAATAAATCATGCTTAACATGCTTTCATAAACAGATAACAGATAAACAAACATAGGCATGCTCATAACAATACATAAGTATAATAGAACACATAGTTTTAGGGTTTAATAAGCCTTTACCGAACCTACAGTAGGTCCACAGTCAATTAGGACGACCCGTGTGACCCTACAGAAAGTTTCAGTATAATGGGCCCACATTTCCGTGTGGGCCCACAAGTCCGTGTTGCCCATACGCTCAGATTGGCCATGCTCGTGTGGATCACACGACTTCGCCCAGATATCACACGCTCGTGTGGGCCCACATGCCCATGTGGTGTGCTCGTATGGGCCCACACTGTAACACCCCTTACTCGTATCCGATGCCGGAACAGGGTACGAGGCATTACCATATATGTACTCAGACATTTTCGAAAAATACAGACTATGAAATTTTGTTTCAAATTAAAACCAATCAAACCACATCTTAGTGTCCCTATTATGGGCCTACGAGGCCCTAACATACATTGAGAATGGTCCGGGACAAAACCGAGGTCCTAAGGAAAATTTAAGAAAATTTCTAGGTTAATGTCTCACACGCCCGTGTGGAGACATTGTACACGCCCGTGTGCCTTGGGACACGCCCATGTCCCCTACTCGAATGGAATTAATTGAATTTATTCTCTACTTTGAACCTACAGGGGTTTTCACACGGCCGAGCACACGCCCGTGTCCCTGGCCCGTGTCATTCACACGACCTAGATATGCCTGTGTGGTCAACCGTGTCCAAAAACTTGAGCATTTTGTTTATGACATCAGCATGCATTTAGGGGCACACGGCCAAGACACACGCCCGTGTGCTAGGCCGTGTCCACCACACGGTGGAGACACACGGCCGTGTCTCTGCTCGTGCGTTTACTACCATGCATTCTGACTTAAAAATTTTAGGTGCAGGGGACACACGGCCATACCACACACCCATAGAACTATCCGTGTGTCACACACGGCCTAGACACATGCCCGTGTGTCTACCCGTGTGGATCTTATCAGGCTACTTTTCAAGCCCTTGGTCACCCTCTAATCATCCATACACATTTATAGGTTTTACTAATATTTAACATGACCTGATTATACTTTTAAACGACCTTGACAAACCTCATTACATGTAAGCCTCATCTCATCGGTTTTACACATGCTAGGTTATCCCCTTTGTATTAAGGATTGCTATATCTTATAACACTTTTTAGATTGGCTCATTATTATAACTCATTGCCAATTATGGCCTAACCATCCCATGTGATTTGGTCACATTACATGTATCTAAATGTGATATACCATATTTCATCCTCACTAGAACAATTGAACATAAACATGCACACATATGTAGGTCATAACCTATATAAAAAAGAGCCAATTCCCATGGCCATCTACAAGTGAATATGTATACCTTTACAAGCCTTCATATTGGCAAATCAAATGACACGTATAGCAAAATAACAAAAGCCTTATACATGCCATTGAACAAAATAAAAGTATCTATATACCAAAGCTGGACAAGATGATAGTGTGTTGACTCTCCAATCGTATTCCAATTTCTACGAGTCCTTGAGCTCTGTAAGATAGGGAAAAGAGAGGGGTAAGTATTTACATACTCAGTAAGCCTGAATAACTGGAAAGTAAACTTATCGATTAATTAGCATACAACCATATTAGGCAATATAACCAACAAGCATGAAATGGTTTCCTTATCACATGCACTCAATCAATAGGTTAGTCTCATATCAATATATTATGAAATTTGTCTTAGATGAGCTCATCATCCAACATTTTCATTGTTATATCTCATGTTAATCCCGTTGAGCTTTTCAGAAATCTCGATGGATTATCCATTTACAGTCAAGTCATAAAAACGATCATATCATGTACGACTCCTGCAAACCTCACCTCTTACGGCGGGATTACTGGTCCAGGCTAAATCCCCCGTAATGTAAATTCATAGGGTGATACCGAGATTACCAGTCCAGGCTAAATCCCTTGTAACGACAAACACCCTTAATGAGCTCGGATCTGAATTACCAGTCCAGGCTAAATTCAGACCCTAATCGGATTACCTGTCCGAGCTTAATCCATAATGCATACATATTCTTCGGGAGGCTTGATCACATAAGGAATACCCGTTCGGGCTAGATCCTTTCTATATTGAGATCAACAGATTACCCATCCGGGCTAAATCCTTTTCTGCAACACATGTAGGATCCCAAGTCATGTAAGCCATGGTTTATCTATCGAATTCCCCTTTTTGACTTCAACCGGGACATTTAATATCATGTCATTATTATTAACACATTTCATGGATTTTCATACCATTATTACAACTAATTATCATACATTCATAATAGATGCAATTAAGCATATTAAGAGTTTACTTTAAGTTATTCGAACTTACTTGATACTTATTTCGGTTTCGCATTTTGGTTATTCTAAAACCTTTTGTTTTCCTCGATTAACCTCCGGTATTTGTTCCTCGGGGTTTATAACAATAAAAATGAATTATCAATACCTCACATTTTTCTTTTCGAGTCTAAATTTCACCCCCGAAATAATGACTATTTTTCCCCTAACCTTTCACACGTATGATGAAATGCATGAAATTTCTACATTACCCAAGCCAAGCTAAATGTTTTTCCCTCTTATGGCAGCCCACATTTTCCATTATTTCTCATCTTTCTACCCACTTTTACAACTTTTACAAAATGGTCCCTAAAGCCATTTCCATGAAAAATCACTTAGTAAAAGTTGTTACTATCCTTTAAACTTTCATATTCCTCCATAAACCATTAAAATACAAGTGACTCATGCATGGGTAAATTTCTAAACATGAACCCTAGCATGAAATATGGGTAGAAATGAAGAGAGTAAGCTACTGGGACTTCAAAAATACGAAGAATATTAAAAACGGGGCTAGAGAGCACTTACTATTGAGCTTGGAAAGCTTGAAAAGCCTAGCTATGGAGAACCCCAATTTTCGACAGCAACATGAAGAGAATGAGCTGACTTTTGAATTTTTTTCCCATTTTATTTCATTAATATACCAAATGACCAAAATGCCCTTCTTTACTAAACTTTCAAAATTTTCCATACATGCCCATTTTTGTCCAAAAGCATAAAATTTAGGAAAATTTCTCTTTAAGACCTTGTAATTAATAATCTATAGCAATTTCATACAAATTGCTTCCAGAACCCAAGTTTTGCAATTTATTCAATTTGGTCCTTATTTTCCAATTGGACACCTTACTCATAGAATTTCTTCATGAAACTTTAACACATGCATATTTTCAAATTTTAGACGTCATAATAATCATAAGATAAATATTTCAACGTCGAATTTGTGGTTTCAAAACCACTATTCTAATTAGGCCTTATTTTGGGATGTTACATACAAGCTCGTGTGGCCCACACGGCCAATTTGGCGTAGCCCGTGTGGCCTACATGGCCACACCCCAGCCATTACATGGTCGTGTCTTATGTACGACCTGGCTTTCATTGTTCACATGGCTGTGTTGTAGTACACGGCTTACCACACAGCCGTGTAGCATCGACAGGGGGTTTTTCAGCTTTCAACGAATCCCATTTTTCTGTGTTTTGGGTACACACCTGGTATTGTTTCGATACGAAACCACTCTCGAGCCTTTAGAAACCTAAAAATAAAAAAACCAATGCTTAGAGTCAGACTTAATTCACGAATAAATCATAACTACGAAACCAATACCAAAATCCAACACTTACCTTAGCACCCCCACGACTCGATTACCACTCTGAACGAGAGATGCCCCTATTCTCCTGGTTTGCCGCTACAAAATCACAAATTTTGTTGCTAAACAGAAAAAGGAAAACCATTCTATCGATTCGAAAGAGGAACTCCTTATTCAAAAAGAAATACCACCATTACTTACCAACGTACGAAAACTATAAGTAGAGAACCCAAAATTTGAAAACAACATGATGCAAATTGAAGAGAAAAGAAAATAATAGAAGAGAAGAGAAGGGAATAAACCCAAATAGACGTCAGAAATTTAAGGAATTGAAAGGAGAGAGGAAAAATTTAAACAATATCAGGAATCCTTAAAATTCGTCTCTACTAACCCACTGACAGCCACTACTCAAAAACCCAATTCCACCAAAACACTTGCCCCAATCGAACCAAAAATAATTACCCATGCTAGTGCAGGGATTCGAACACAGGACCTCCAACAAAGCAACACCTTAACCATTCGAACCAGCAGGCTCATTCTGATATGGGATTACAAATAATTTACTATAAGCCCATAGAACTAAGATAGGGCTTAAACCCAAAAATAACATAATTTGCTAAAAACAAGGCTTGAACTTGGGACCTATCATACACACCCAGAACACTTAACCACTGAAGTAGATATACACTTGTATTAAAATTTTACATAAGTAAACTTAACAAATTTGAGGCGTTACAACTCTACCCCCTAAAAGAAATTTTGACCTCGAAATTTACCTGATCAGAACAGATGAGGATACTGCTGACGCATTGAATCCTCAAGTTCCCATGTGGCCTCTTCAGTGCTATGATTCCGCCGCAGCACCTTCACTAAAGGTGTGACAGCCCTAATTTGACCTTAGACGGAATGTGGTTTCGGGACCACAAAATCGAGTCAAAAGTGATTTTAAAAATTTAATTTGCATATCTTTATGTGTGGTAGTGCATGTGTGAAAATTTGAGATTGTTAATTTAGTCTCATGAATGTGAATTTCATTTGATTGACTTAGTTGAGAACTTAAGAAAATATGATAGGTGAATATGTAAGGACCAAATAGTATTAAAATAGGAAAGTTTGGGTTTGCATGTCAAAATGCCAAGTTTATACAAAGTGGCCGGCCATGTAATGATTTTCTCCACTAAGTTTATATTATTTATAATTAAATATTGGTAAGTAATTTAAAATAGATGAAAAATAAAGATTAATAAAAGAGAAAAATAGAAGAGGGGTGTTCATCTTCTTCTCCACCTTGCCAAAACCGAAACAAAAAGGAAGGAAATAGAGAAGTTTTCATTAAGGCAATTCGGCAACCCTTTTTCTAGTTGGAGGTAAGTTTTGAAATGTTGGTCTTAACTTCTTTTGTATGTTGAGCTAATTGTTAAAATGCATTTCGGCAATGTCATGAAAAATCAAACTTTTATGGTGGTTTGGGCATTAAGTCGTATATCAAGAGGTTAGGAGTAGAGGTTGTTTCATGTTGTATTGAATAAATAGAGATTATTATGAGGTTGAAATTTGTGGAATTGTAGTTAAGTAATGCTTGGTACATTCGGCCATATGGGTTAATGGAATGTTTATTTTATTTGTTAATTTCTTTTATGAGAAATGGGTAATTGTTAAAGCCGAATGAGTTAGGATGGATAGGAGAGTACAAAATTTATGTTATGATATAATTTAAGTAGTTGACCGAGACATGGAAGAAGGAATAAATTGATATTCTTATGTTTGGAGAGTGAAAGGTCTAATGAAGATATAGTAAATTTAAATGCATATTTTAGTTTAAATGTTAAGTAGAATTTGGTTAAAATAGCTTGATATATATGTGTTTGCCGATTATTTTGTTTATCAAGATAATTGAGTGACCAAATTTTTGTATTTGAAATTTTGTTTGATTAATTAAAATGGGCATTAAGATGTCGAATTCATGAAATTAGAAGTTTATGAGCTTGATAGATTTTAGATGATTGCTAACCGAAAATGAACTTAGCTACTAAAATATGAAAACGTGAGTTACCGAAGTTGATCTTGTAATGTGTCGAATTGTTAGAATAGATGAAAAGTATGTTTGGATATGCATTAAGTTTAAAAGTTAAATTTTAAATTATGTATGGGCAAATACCGAATCTCGGTGTGTGTGACTATGAGAAAGAAGTATAAATTGGGGTTATGATGATTGAGTTATTTTATTTGTTTAGCTGGAGTTGAAGTTCAAGATCAGAGGGAGCCAAGTTCGTTCAAAGGGAAAGCGAAAGCGGTGGAGTAGCTGATCAGAGTTGTTCATCCGATTAAAAAGGTAAGTCCTTAGGCAAATTATGTTAGATAAGATATCATAGTATGTATGAGTTATTAGGAATAGAATGTGAAATTTTTGATCAATCTATGTCAATGGGATGATTAAAGGTAAGAAAATACAGCACTATGTGTGCTAGATTATGTGGCACTATGTGTGCGAGAAAACATTGCACTATGTGTGCGAATAAGTAAGAGCACTATGTGTGCGGGCTTTCAAATCGAGCACTAAGTGTGCAATGTTGATTATGGAGTATTATTTGTGAAAATCTAAAATGCACTTGGAAATTTAATTAGAAATTTGATTGATAGATGGAGTGACTTGGCTTACGCTTTAAATTTTTGGTTTGTATATTATATATATGTATACATATATATATACGTCAATGGTAGTATATGACAGTTGCCATGGTATTTTAATTATGTATATTTAGATTAGGAGTACACGGTGAATTCGGGTAGGTATGTACCAAATGCATAAGGTACGTTTGTGACATAATGTTTCCTTGTGATATCATGGTTAAATTCGGATAATATGGAGTTAATTATTTAGTTTATAGATGATTGAATTATTATAGTATTAAATTTTCTTAGGACTTACTGAGTTAATAACTCATTTGGTGTATTTTTTTTTGTTTTGTTTTTACATAGATCATCTTATCAAGGAGAGCTTGGGAACCATCACGAAGTCATCACAACTTTTGTCAACCCTTTTGATACTTTTGTTTTAAACTTTAGTAGACATTATGGCATGTATAGGATAGAAATTTTTGGGAGGTTGCTATTTTGGTATAATTGTATATAAAGCCATACGAATATGGTTAAATTTCTATGTATGAAACTAAAAATGTTTGGTTACAAATCTCAAAACGTAAATTAACTTGATTTAGAACTTTATAATTGTGATAGGATTGATTCATATATTTTTACATTATGTATGTGTATTCGGTCAATAGGGGATAAATCATTAAACGAATAGAAGGGTTTTAATCTGGTAATATTATTCGTTAGGTTTAAGGTTTCACTATTAAAGTTGAGCAGGTTATGTTATATGACCCTATTTTAGTAATCGACTCGGATGTTAGGGTGTTACATTTTATTGGTATCAGAGCTACGGTTTAGTCAGTTCTAGGACTACTGCAGCGCGTATGAGTCTAGCTATACATGCCTTAATGTTAGTATATGATAGTGTGATGACTTCTGACGGTTGAAATTATTGTTTTGATTAGTAAATGGAACCCAATTTAGAGAGAGCCGTAGCGGATGACGTTGAGTGTGTAGCGTTTGCTCTCGCACAAGGACACCGCTTTGTGGAACCTCAATCATCTGCGAATAATCAAGATGATGGGGCAAAACAAGCTTTCTTTACTATGATGAACGAGTGGGTCGCACAATATTCCCGAACTAACCCGGCTGCTCAACCATTTCCGAATTTAAATAATCCACCTCAAGTGCCTATGGTACCAGCAACTACTGATCCTTTGAGGCCGAGCAAACCTCCTGTGGATTTGATTAGGAAGCGCGGGGCCGAGGAATTCTGAGCCACAGCTAATGATGATATTGAAAGGGCCGAGTTTTGGCTTGATAACACTATCCGTGTCTTTGAAGAGTTGTCTTGCACGCCTGATGAGTGTTTAAAGTGTGGCATATCCTTGTCACGGGACTCGGCCTACTATTGGTGGAGAACACTGATTTCTATTGTTCCGAAGGAACGAGTTACTTGGGATTTCTTTCAGGTGGAGTTTCGTAAGAAGTATATTAGTCAACGATTTATGGATCAAAAGCGTAAAGAATTTTTGGAGCTCAAACAAGGTCGTTTGACAGTATCTGAATACGAACGTGAGTTTGTAAGACTCAGTCGATATGCTCGAGAGTGTGTAGCTGATGAAATTGCCATGTGTAAAAGATTCGAAGAAGGATTGAATGAAGATTTAAAGCTACTGGTGGGTATTTTAGAAATAAAAGAATTTGTAACACTAATCGAACGGGCTTGCAAGGCTGAAAAGCTGGGAAAAGAGAAAAAGAAAGCTGAATCGAAAGCCAGAGACTTTCGTAAAAGATCGGTGGGTAAAACTTCTTTCTCAGCTGGAAAAAAATTCAGAGATGATACTAATAAATCGAAGACGACTGCAGGAATTTCTATTAGAGAGTGACTATCAACGGAATCTTGAGCTACTTCGGTTGCTAGTGTTGGTAACAATCGACAAGAAAAACCTGAATGTTCACAATGTGGAAGGCGACATGTAGGTGAATGTTGGGGTAAATCTATTAATAGAGCCTGTTATAGATGCGGTTCGAGGGATCATTTCATTCGAGATTGCACGGAATCTGACGAGAAAAATAAGTTGCAAGATGTGAGATCGAGTGGTACAGCGACTAGAGGTAGACCACCGAGAAACACAGGAGGTAGGGGCAGTAGTCAGAGAGGGATTTCTGATACGGCTGCTCGATCTGAAACTCGTGCTCCTGCTAGAGCTTATGCCATCCGCGCGCGAGAGGAGACATCCTCCCCTGACGTTATCAGTGGTACTTTCACTCTTTTTGATCCTAATGTGATTGCATTGATTGACCCTGGCTCTACTCATTCTTATGTATGTGAGACTTTAGCATCCAGTAAGACTCTACCTGTTGAGTCTACTGAGTTTGTAATTCGAGTGTCGAATCCCCTAGGTCGATATGTACTTGTCGACAGAGTGTGTAAGAAATGCCCCTTGATAATCCGAGATTCCTGTTTTCCGGCCGGTTTGATGCTTTTACCGTTTGATGAATTTGATGTTATCCTTGGTATGGATTGGTTAATCGTACATGATGCAGTTGTGAATTGCAAAAGAAAGACCATTGATTTGAGGGGTGCAAATAATGAGATAGTCCGAGTTGAGTCTATCGACTTGAACAGAATAATGACAATAATATCCTCGATGACCGCTCAGAAATATGTGAAAAAGGGGTGTGAAGCATATCTTGCGTACGTACTTGATAACAAGGAGTCAGAAAAGAAAATTGAATCAGTACCAGTAGTTTGTGAGTATTTAGATGTTTTTCCTGAGGAGTTACCGGGATTACCACCCGTTCGAGAGGTAGAATTCGGCATCGAACTGGCACCTGGTACCACACCAATTTCGATAGCTCCGTATCGTATGGCACCAACGGAATTGAAGGAATTGAAAACTCAATTGCAAGAGTTGACGGATAGAGGTTTCGTTAGACCGAGTTTCTCACCTTGGGGTGCACCAGTATTGTTTGTGAAAAAGAAAGACGGAACCATGAGAATGTGCATCGACTATCGTCAATTGAACAAAGTGACAATAAAGAATAAATATCCATTACCACGTATTGGTGATTTATTTGATCAGCTAAAGGGAGCCTCAGTGTTTTCAAAGATAGATTTGAGATCGGGCTACTATCAGTTGCGTGTTCGAGGATCAGATATACCTAAGACTGCCTTCAAAACGAGATATGGTCACTACGAGTTCTTAGTAATTCCGTTTGGGCTTACTAATGCCCCTGCGGTATTTATGGACTTGATGAATCTAATCTTTAGACAGTATCTGGATTGGTTTGTAGTGGTGTTTATAGACGCCATCTTGATTTATTCACGCAATGAATCTGAACATGCTGAGCATTTGAAATTGGTATTACAGATTTTACGAGACAAGCAGTTATACGCAAAATTCAGTAAATGTGAATTCTGGTTGAGAGAAGTTAGCTTTTTGGGACATGTGGTATCCGCATCGGGTATTCGAGCTGATTCAAACAAAATTTCGGCCATAATTGATTGGAAGCCTCCGAGAAATGTTACTGAAGTTAGGAGCTCTTTGAGACTTGCCGGTTACTACAGACGGTTTGTAAAGGGTTTCTCAATGATAGCCACACCGATGACGAAACTACTTCAAAAAGATGTTAAGTTTAAATGGTCAGAACAATGTCAGAAAAGTTTCGACCGATTGAAAATCTGTTTAACTGAAGCTCCAGTGCTAGTACAGCCAGAATCCGGTAAAGAGTTTGTTATTTATAGTGATACATCCTTACTTGGGCTGGGTTGTGTGTTGATGTAAGAAATTCGAGTTGTGGCTTACGCGTCGAGACAATTAAAACCGCATGAGAAAAACTATCCGACTCATGATCTTGAATTAGTGTCCATTGTTTTCGCTTTGAAAATATGGAGACACTACTTGTTTGGAGAGAGGTGTCATGTTTATTCTGACCACAAAAGCCTCAAATATTTAATGACTCAAAGAGATTTGAATCTGTGACAAAGACGTTGGCTTGAGTTGTTGAAAGATTATGAACTCGTCATTGATTATCACCCGGGAAAGGCTAACGTGGTTGCCGATGCTTTAAGTCGTAAATCGTTGTTTGCTTTGAGAGCGATGAATGTTCACCTGTCCATTTCATCCGATAATGTGTTAGTAGCTGAATTAAAGGCCAAACCATTATTAATTCATCAAATACTTGAATCCCAAAAAGTCGACGATGAATTGGTCGCTAAACGAGCTGAATGTGAATCAAATGAAGAATCAGAGTTTCGGATTGACGACAATGATTGCTTGACGTTTAAAATTCAATTATGTGTTCCAAGAAATTCAGAACTTATTTCGATGATTTTGAGCGAGGCTCATAGTAGTCGAATGTCAGTTCACCCGGGAAGTACGAAAATGTACCACGATCTAAAACGTCAATTTTGGTGGCGTGGTATGAAACGAGACATTTCTAACTTTGTTTCGAAGTGTTTGATATGTCAACAAGTGAAAGCAGAACATCAAGTGCCTTCAGGATTACTTTAGCCGATCATGATACCTGAATGGAAATGGGATCGAGTCGCGATGGATTTTGTATCTGGTTTGCCGTTGACGCAGAGTAAGAAAGACTCAATTTGGGTTATTATTGATGGATTGACGAAGTCTGCTCATTTTAGCCCTGTCCGTACGGATTTCTCACTCGATAAATTGGCAGAATTATATGTCTCCCAAATTGTTCGATTACATGGAATACCTATTTCTATTGTGTCGGATAGAGACCCGAGATTCACATCACGATTTTGGAAGAAATTACAAGAAGCATTGGGTACCAAGTTGCACTTTAGCACCGCTTTTCATCCCCAGACTGATGGTCAATCCGAACGGATAATTCAGATACTCGAGGACATGTTGAGATGTTGTATCCTAGAGTTTTGTGGTTCATGGGAAAGATATTTGCCTTTGGTTGAATTCGCTTACAACAATAGTTTTCAATCAAGCATTAAGATGGCACCTTATGAGGCTTTTTACGGTCGTAAATGCCGTACACCGTTGTTTTGGACCGAACTTAGTGAAAGTAAAATCTTCGGGGTTGATTTGATTAAGGATGCTGAGTAGAAAGTTCAAGTGATTCGTGAAAGTTTGAAAGCAGCTTCGGATCGTCAGAAGTCGTATGCAGATTTAAAAAGAAAAGACATTGAATATCAGGTTGGAGACAAAGTGTTTCTTAAAGTTTCACCTTGGAAAAAGGTGCTGAGATTTGTCCGTAAGGGCAAATTGAGTCTGAGGTTCATCAGGCCGTATGAAATATCGAAACGAATTGGGCCAGTTGCATACCGATTGCTTTTACCCCCTGAACTTGAAAAGATTCACAATGTTTTTCATGTCTCGATGCTTCGACGTTATAGATCTGATCCATCGCATATAATTAATTTATCTGAGGTGGAGATTCAATCTGATTTGAGTTATGAAGAAGAACCGGTTCGTATTTTAGCACGTGAAAGTAAAGGAGCTGCGAAACAAGAAAATCCCATTAGTGAAAGTACTATGGCTTAAGCACGGGGGTCGAAGAAGCTACTTGGGAACTTGAAGACACTATAAAGGATCGATATCCTAACTTATTTGTGGGTAAGATTTTCGGGGACGAAAATTCCTTATGTGAGGGAGAGTTGTGACAGCCCTAATTTGACCTTAGACGGAATGTGGTTTCAGGACCACAAAACCGAGTCAAAGGTGATTTTAAAAATTTAATTTGCATATCTTTATGTGTGGTAGTGCATGTGTGAAAATTTGAGATTGTTAATTTAGTCTCATGAATGTGAATTTCATTTGATTGACTTAGTTGAGAACTTAAGAAAATATGATAGGTGAATATGTAAAGACCAAATAGTATTAAAATAGGAAAGTTTGGGTTTGCATGTCAAAATGCCAAGTTTATACAAAGTGGCCGGCCATGTAATGATTTTCTCCACTAAGTTTATATTATTTATAATTAAATATTGGTAAGTAATTCAAAATAGCTGAAAAATAAAGATTAATAAAAGAGAAAATAGAAGAGGGGTGTTCATATTCTTCTCCACCTTGCCAAAACCGAAACAAAAAGGAAGGAAATAGAGAAGTTTTCATTAAGGCAATTCGGCAACCCTTTTTCTAGTTGGAGGTAAGTTTTGAAATGTTGGTCTTAACTTTCTTTGTATGTTGAGCTAATTGTTAAAATAAATTTCGGCAATGTCATGAAAAATCAAACTTTTATGGTGGTTTGGGCATTAAGCCGTATATCAAGAGGTTAGGAGTAGAGGTTGTTTCATGTTGTATTGAATAAATAGAGATTATTATGAGGTTGAAATTTGTGGAATTGTAGTTAAGTAATGCTTGGTACATTCGACCATATGGGTTAATGGAATGTTTATTTTATTTGTTAATTTCTTTTATGAGAAATGGGTAATTGTTAAAGCCGAATGAGTTAGGATGGATAGGAGAGTACAAAATTTATGTTATGTGATAATTTAAGTAGTTGACCGAGACATGGAAGAAGGAATAAATTGATATTCTTATGTTTGGAGAGTGAAAGGTCTAATGAAGATATAATAAATTTAAATGCATATTTTAGTTTAAATGTTAAGTAGAATTTGGTTAAAATAGCTTGATATATATGTGTTTGCCGATTATTTTGTTTATCAAGATAATTGAGTGACCAAATTTTTGTATTTGAAATTTTGTTTGATTAATTAAAATGGGCATTAAGATGTCGAATTCATGAAATTAGAATTTTATGAGCTTGATAGATTTTAGATGATTGCTAACCGAAAATGAACTTAGCTACTAAAATATGAAAACGTGAGTTACCGAAGTTGATCTTGTAATGTGTCGAATTGTTAGAATAGATGAAAAGTATGTTTGGATATGCATTAAGTTTAAAAGTTAAATTTTAAATTATGTATGGGCAAATACCAAATCTCGGTGTGTGTGACTATAAGAAAGAAGTATAAATTGGAGTTATGATGATTGAGTTATTTTATTTGTTTAGCTGGAATTGAAGTTCAAGATCAGAGGGAGCCAAGTTCGTTCAAAGGGAAAGCGAAAGCTGTGGAGTAGCCGATCGGAGTTGTTCATCCGATTAAAAAGGTAAGTCCTTAGGCAAATTAAGTTAGATAAGATATCATAGTATGTATGAGTTATTGGGAATAGAATGTGAAATTTTTGATCAATCTATGTCAATGGGATGATTAAAGGTAAGAAAATACAGCACTATGTGTGCTAGATTATGTGGCACTATGTGTGCGAGAAAACATTGCACTATGTGTGCGAATAAGTAAGAGCACTATGTGTGCGGGCTTTCAAATCGAGCACTAAGTGTGCAATGTTGATTATGGAGTATTATTTGTGAAAATCTAAAATGCACTTGGAAATTTAATTGGAAATTTGATTGATAGATGGAGTGACTTGGCTTACGCTTTAAATTTTTGGTTTGTATATTATATATATGTATACATATATATATACGTCAATGGTAGTATATGACAGTTGCCATGGTATTTTAATTATGTATATTTAGATTAGGAGTACACGGTGAATTCGGGTAGGTATGTACCAAATGCATAAGGTACGTTTGTGACATAATGTTTCCTTGTGATATCATGGTTAAATTCGGATAATATGGAGTTAATTATTTAGTTTATAGATGATTGAATTATTATAGTATTAAATTTTCTTAGGACTTACTGAGTTAATAACTCATTTGGTGTATTTTTTTGTTTTGTTTTACATAGATCATCTTATCAAGGAGAGCTTGGGAACCATCACGAAGTCATCACAACTTTTGTCAACCCTTTTGATACTTTTGTTTTAAACTTTAGTAGACATTATGGCATGTATAGGATAGATAGAATTTTTGGGAGGTTGCTATTTTGGTATAATTGTATATAAAGCCATACGAATATGGTTAAATTTCTATGTATGAAACTAAAAATGTTTGGTTACAAATCTCAAAACGTAAATTAACTTGATTTAGAACTTTATAATTGTGATAGGATTGATTCATATATTTTTACATTATGTATGTGTATTCGGTCAATAGGGGATAAATCATTAAACGAATAGAAGGGTTTTAATCTGGTAATATTATTCGTTAGGTTTAAGGTTTCACTATTAAAGTTGAGCAGGTTATGTTATATGACCCTATTTTAGTAATCGACTCGGATGTTAGGGTGTTACATTTTATTGGTATCAAAGCTACGGTTTAGTCAGTTCTAGGACTACTGCAGCGCGTATGAGTCTAGCTATACATGCCTTAATGTTAGTATATGATAGTGTGATGACTTCTGAAGGTTGAAATTATTGTTTTGATTAGTAAATGGAACCCAATTTAGAGAGAGCCGTAGCGGATGACGTTGAGTGTGTAGCGGCTGCTCCTGCACAAGGGACACCGCCTGTGGAACCTCAATCATCTGCGAATAATCAAGATGATGGGGCAAAACAAGCTTTCTTTACTATGATGAACGAGTGGGTCGCACAATATGCCCGAACTAACCCGGCTGCTCAACCATTTCCGAATTTAAATAATCCACCTCAAGTGCCTATGGTACCAGCAACTACTGATCCTTTGAGGCCGAGCAAACCTCCTGTGGATTTGATTAGGAAGCGCGGGGCCGAGGAATTCTGAGCCACAGCTAATGATGATGTTGAAAGGGCCGAGTTTTGGCTTGATAACACTATCCGTGTCTTTGAAGAGTTGTCTTGCACGCCTGATGAGTGTTTAAAGTGTGGCATATCCTTGTCACGGGACTCGGCCTACTATTGGTGGAGAACACTGATTTCTATTCGCACGTCAGACATTGAGCCACAAAGTCAGTAACCTCACGCTTCAAACTCAGCCACCAGTACAACTCACGGAGTTCACGATACATCTTATTACCGCCGGGATGCATAACATAAGGGCTACTATGTGCCTCCCTCAAAATAGACTGTCTCAGGTCCCCATCGTTTGGTACACAATTTCGACCACGGAAACAGAGTACCCCATCATTATTCAGTCCAAAATTCGAAATCCTGTCACTCTCAACCTGACAGAACCGTAAATCCAAAGACTCATCCCCCAACTGTTTATCTCGAATCTGATCAATCCAAGTCGGCTTAACCTGTAACTCGGCTAATAGACTCCCATCATCAAACAGACTAAGGTGAGTAAACATCACCTTCAAATCAGACATCACTTTTCGGCTTAGAGTGTCAGCCACCACATTGGCCTTACTAGGATGATACTCGATGGTGCAATCATAATCCTTGAGCAGCTCAATCCATCGGCGCTGCCGAAGATTCAACTCCCTCTAGGTAAGGAGATACTTGAGGCTTTTGTGATCGGTGTACATAATACATCTCTTACCATACAAATAATGCATCCAAATTTTCAGTACAAATATCACAGCAGCCAACTCAAGCTCATGCGTCAGATAGCTAGCCTCATCCATCTTAAGCTAACAGGACGCATCATTGTAGACTAGAAACTCCCTTCCAGGTTCAGGCTGTATCAGAACAAGAGCCTAAGTCAGAAAAGATTTGAGCTTTTTAAAGCTCGATTGTTGTGCATCAGTCCAGACAAACAGTACACCCTTGCACAAAAGCTTAGTTAACGGTGCAGCAATCAAAGAGAACCCCTCAACGAAACGCCGATAATATCCCGCGAAACCCAGAAAACTATGAATTACAGATACATTCTTAGGCTATTTCCAATCTAGCAAGCCTCGATCTTTCGAGGATTAACTCGAATCCGCTCTGCAGAAACCACGTGCCCTAGAAAAGTTACTTCATGTAGCTAGAACTCACACTTGCTGAATTTAGCATACAACTACTTCTCACGCAGAATTTGAAGCACTACTCTAAGATGCTCATCATGCTAATCCTCAGTCTTAGAGTATACCAGAATGTCGTCGATGAAGACTATGACGAACTAATCCAAATAGGGCTGAAATACTCGATTCATCAGATCCATAAATACAGCCGGTGTATTCATCAAGCAGAAAGGCATCACTAGGAACTCGTAATGTCCATAACGAGTCCTAAATGCAGTCTTATGCACATCCACCTCCTTAACCCTCAACTGATGATACCTTGAATGGAGATCGATCTTAGAGAATACAAAATCCCCTCAAAACTAATCAAATAAGTTATTTATTCTCGGAAGTGGGTACTTATTCTTAATGGTTAGCTTGTTCAACTGCCGATAATCTATACACATCCTCATGGTCCCATCTTTCTTCTTAACAAACATAACTGGTGCTCCCTAAGGAGACACATTAGGATGGATGAAACCGTGGTTGAAAAGTTCCTGCTGTTGAGCCTTAAGCTCTATAAGCTCCTTTGGTGGCATACAGTAGGGAGCGATGGACATCGGAGCTATAGCCGAAAGAAGCTCAATCCTGAATTCCACTTCCCAATTTGGTGGTACTCCTGGTAACTCCTCAGGAAAGACGTCCTAAAAGTCCTTTACTATTCTGATGTTCCCAATAGAAGAGTCCTCAGAATCTGAAACACTTACATAGGCCAAGTACGCCTCACATCCTTTCTGGTCCAGTTTTTCAGCTATTAGGGCGGAGATCACATGTGACTAATAGTCTTGATGCTCACCAATCATAACTACCTCTACATCATCCTTGGTTCTCAGAACGAGCCTCTTAAATGCACAGTCCAAATTGACTCGGTGCTCCACCAACCATTTCATACCCAGAATAAGGTCGAACTCTCCAAACGGAAGCTCCATCAACATAGCTGGCTCCCACATATTTGTTCTGAAATGTAGTCTTAAAGAACTCCGAAGTCAGACAGTCAGGTTAATTGCCCTCCTTAACTGTCAACCACCACTGAAGCAAGTAGACTGCACCCTTTAATTTCTGCTCAGAGGTATAGTCTAGATCATCCATAATCCTCTCGGTGGCCTCCAACCAGTACTCAGCGACGTTTGGGACGACTCCTGTAATACTCTTAAACAACTCTGCTCTATTAGACCGGAGTCGCTTAGTTACCGACCCTCAGCCTCCAGATTCAGAATTGGGTTCGGTGACCCTCTCCAATATCCTCAGCATGGCTTGGGACAGTGCGTTGTCCCCAGCCAAGCGACTACTGAGACCCAGTCTCAGTAGCAGGTGACATAGGTGTCTCACAAGTGTCCAGATTCGGCATACTGCCCAGAGATGTGGACTTAGGTCGAGCCCTCCTACGGCCTCTACCTCGGCCTCAAGTATCACGTCCACGAAAACCTCATGCACTCATTGTAATTTAGAAGTTTTATCAACATTAAAATTTTTATGCATCAGTTTTGATTTTTTAACAGATGTTTTATGCATAAAGTATCAGAAGTTCAGAGTTGTTTTTGGAAGTTTTAGTCATTATCAATTTCACTACAGTTTCAGAGTGTACTAACTATAGTGTTTTCAAGTAGACAATCAATAACATTTTCAGAATTTTCTATCAGAAATCAGAAATAGTTACAGGATCGACGTCGGAGACTCGGTGTACCTCACATTTAATCAAAGTGTTTAAAATCATTTGAAAACCAATTCTTTAAAACTAAATGTTGGAACCCAAAATCCATAGCCATGTTTTACAACCTGACTCTGATACCACTAAATGTAACACCCCAAACCTGGCCTAAACGTTATGGCCAAATTCGAAGGTGTCACATGAAATGGTTTGGAAAACTGTTGTCGTTAAGTTAAAAATCTTTCTAGTTCAGTAGCCTTTATCGCTCTTATTAATTTCAAAGCTTTCTTTTATTTGGTCATTTAAAGATAAAATGTGTTTTTTCTTTAGCGGAAGCTTATAAAGATCGTTATGTTTAGGAAAATCGTTCAATATTTTTTTAGAAAACATGTTTTTAAATAAAAACCGTCATAGTGAAAAGTAAGTTAAATCCAAACCCAAAAACCAAACCAAACATTTGTAAATAGTCCAGAGAGTCCCAAAAAAATACAACTATCAAATCTTAACGCCAAGCTTAAATAAAAACTATAAGCAAAATAAAATAAAACAGTTATGGCGAGTGGTCATTGCCGAGTCCTCCGTTACACCGATCCGCCTAACTCTGTGGATTACGTGTATAGAGTAACAGAAAAGGGTGAGTTTACGTAAACACAGTGTTTAACCCAACAAAATTAAGCATGTACACATACATAATATCACAAATTAGACAGATTCATATTCGGGCCTGGGCCCATATCAGATATAAATACATATACAAATATGCAACTCAGATAATAGAATCCTACCCCCATCCTCTACACACCATCACTGACCATCCCTACACACCATGTGGGGTTTAAAACAACCACCCAGCCTTACACACCATGCTGTACCGATGCGGCACATATTGGAAAAAAATACAGTTGTGCTGCCAGATATTAGGCATAAACTACCTTTCAGAACACTTTCTCTAATATATATCATCCTATCCCAATCACAGTAACAGAACATGCTTACAGAATTAACAAATAAATCATGCTTAACATGCTTCATAAATAGGTAACAGATAAACAAACATAGGTATGCTCATAACAGTACATCAGTATAACATAACACATAGTTTTAGGGTTTAGTAAGCCTTTACCGACCCCACGATAGGACCATAGTATTTAGGACAACCCGTGCAACCCTATAGAAAATTTTAGTATAACTGGCCCACATGCCTGTGGGGGCCCACACGCTTATGTGGCCCATACGCCTAGATATCACACACTTATGTGAGCCCACACGTTCAATTTGGCATAGCTCGTGAGGCCTACATAGCCACACCCTGGCTATCACACGGCTGTGTCTTGTGCATGACTTGGCTTTCATTGTTCACACTGTTGTGTCATTGCACACGACCCACCACACGGCCTACCACACGACCGTTTGGCATCGATAGAGAGGTTTTTCTGCTTTCGCTAAATCCCATTTTTCTGCGTTTCAAGTACACACCTGGTATCGTTTTGATGCGAAACCACTCTTGAGGTTCCTGAAACCTAAAAATTGACAAACCAATGCTTAGAGTCAGACTTAATTCACGAATAAATCGTAACTACGAAGCCAATACCAAAATCCAACACTTACACTAGCACCCCGGCGACTCGGTTACCACTCTGAACTAGAGGTGCCCCTATTCTCTTGATTTGCATCTGCCAAATCACAAATTTCGTTACTAAACAGAAAAGGGAAAATCGTTCTGTCGATTCGAAAGAGAAACTCCCTACTCAAAAAGAAATACCACAATTACTTATCAACGCACAAAAACTATAAGCAGAGATCCTAAAATTTGAAAATAAGAAGATGCAAATTGAAGAGAAAAGAAAATAATAGAAGAGGAGAGAAGGGAATAAAGTAAAATGGACGTAAAAAATTTACGGAATTAAGAGGAGAGAGGAAAAATTTAAACAATATCAGGAATCCCTAAAATTCCTCTCTTCTAGCCCACTAACAGCCACTACTCAGAAACCCAAATCTACCAAAATAGTTGCCCCAACCGAACCAGAAATAATTACCCATGCTAGTACAGAGATTCGAACACAGGACCTCCAACAAAGCAACGCCCTAATCACTCGAACCAGCAGGGTCATTCTAATATGGGATTATAAAACATTTACTATAAGCCCACAGAACTAACATAGGTCTTAAACCCAAAAATAACATAATTTGTTAAAGAAAAGGCTTGAACTTGAGACCTCTCATATATACCCAGAACACTTAACCACTGAAGCAGATACACACTTGTGTCAAAATTTTACAGAAGCAAACTTAACAAATTTGGGGCGTTACATGACCATTTGGAACCTTTAGCTATTTAAAAATCTATAGCGATAACTTTTACAATTTAATCATTATTTCTTAATTAAGCAATTAATAAACAAAATTGATGGACCAAACTTTAATATTCTTTTATACCAACTCCAATATTTATAAAACAATTTATGGAAATGGGGTTCCAAAACCACCTTTTGCTTTTCTAGCGCCACTGAAAATCGAGTTGCTACACTTAATAATATTTACTGATTTATTAATTATTGTCATTCATGTTGAATTTTTTGATAATTAGGATGTTCTGGACCTCATTGAAAAGGTCTATTGGATCTTACAGACTGTTATTTGTTTGTTTGTTAGTTCTAGTTTAGTTAAATTCCAATCTTGTTCTTATTAATTTCCATTGAATTTGTTTATTATATTAACCAAGTTCTAAATCTAGTATTAGTGCCATTCATATTGGATTGTTCTTACTGATCTATTATTAATTTATTAATTATTTTCATTCATGTTGAATTTGTTGACTGGTTTGCTAGGTATATATGCACCATGCTTACATTGCTGCTTCTACAATTCATATATTTTGTTCTTATTAATTTCCAGTAAATTTTTTAGCTATATATTAACTGAGTTCTAAATCTTGTATTAGTGTCATCCATGTTGGATTGTTCTTATTGATTTATTAATTGTTTGTTTGTTAGTTTCAGTTTAGTTAAATCTCAATCTTGTTCTTATTAATTTCCATTGAATTTATTTGTTATATTATCTGATTTCTAAATCTTATTAGTGTCATTCATGTTGGATTGTTCTTACTAATTTATTAATTATCATCATTCATGTTGAATTTTTTGACTGGTTTGCTAGGAATATATGCACCATGTTTCCACTGTTGCTTCCATAGTTCATAAAATTTATTCTTATTAATTTTCATTGAATTTGTTTGCTATACTAACTGAATTCTAAATATTGTATTAGTGCCATTCATGTTTATTGTTCTTACTGATTTATTAATTATTATCATTTATGTTGGATTTGTTTCCTCAATGTTTTGTTGTGTATTGCTGGTCATTTGGACTTTTCTTATAATTTGATGATTCAATGTTTTGCTTAATGTTTTTTTAGATAAAGTATTATACTTTTTTAACACTACAAAAAGTTATATATAACAAACTTTTCAGTTGCCAATACTCATCAATTCAATGACCTCTAGCGCCCTTGTCTATTTGTCTCTCGCTTTCTTTGTCAGCTTTTTGGTCTAGCCTTCAATCGTCGCCATCCCATTCGTTTGCTCGGTATATATAGCCATGCTTCCCCTACTGCTTCCATAGTTCATATATTGTTCTTATTAATTTCCATTGAATTTGTTTGCAATATTAACTTAGTTCTAAAACTTTTATTAGTTTCATTCATGTTGAATTATTCTTACTGATTTATTAATTACTTTATTAGTAATTATTGTCATTCATGTTGAATTTATTGATAAGCAGGATCTATTTGATCTTACAGACTATTATTTGTTTGTTTGTTAGTTATAGTTTAGTTTTATCCCAATCTTGTTCTTATTAATTTCCATTGAATTTGTTTGCTATATTAATTGAGTTCTAAATATTGTATTAGTGCCATTCATGTTGGTTAGGATGTTTTGGACCTCATTGAAAAGGTCTATTGGATCTTACAGTCTGTTATTTGTTTGTTTGTTAGTTCCACTTTAGTTAAATCTTAATCTTATTCTTATTAGTTTCCATTGAATTTGTTCGCTATATTAACTGAGTTTTAAATCTTGTATTAATGTCACTCATATTGGTCAGGATGTTCTTGTAATGCCTTAAATATGAACCAAATCAATGGGTCTAGATCTCAGGAGTTACTACGTATATCATTTAACAAATTTTGAAAAACAGTTAACAAATGCCCCTTACTTAAACATTTTTCTTATCATTTTATTTAAAGACACAATGTTAAAGACAAAGAAAGTATTTAAAATAATATATTACATTAGTCTAATTAAAACTTATTTGAACTCATAGGTTTACTAAGTACAGACTCTTTAAGGCGTAATCTTTCACTATGCCACTATCTAAATGTAACAGCCCGATTTAGGGCCTAGTCGGAACAGTGGTCTCAGGACCACAAATCCGAAGTTATAAAATTTATTTTATTACAATTATGAGGTTATAACATGATTATATTAGTGTATGAAAAATTTGGTGAGTTAATTTTGATGTTTGTGAGCCAGATTGCGAAAAAGAACTAAAGCGCATCAAAGGCAAAAGTTACATTTTAGTACCCAAATGTGCCAAATAACAAGAGAATTAAAAATTGGAGGTCTTTAAAAGGCAACTAGACCCTTTTTAGAATGCTTGGCCAGCCATAGAGTTAAAGGGGGACAAAATTTGTGTGTTTGGTATGTTAGGTGACTTATTTGGACTAAAATAAAGAAAAAAAATGATATCATCTTCTTCCCATTTCTTTCTCCACAAAAAATATCAGCAAAAGAGGGGTTTTTTAAGCATTGAAATTTCAGCAATTTATCACCTCAACAAGTAAGTGATTTCCATGTCCTTTGTTGATGATTTTTACATTTTTGAGAACCTTGAAGCATGGGCTTTCAAATGAGGGGTATATTTTGAAAAATGATTAAGAGTTTAGAGTTTTGCCATGAATGGATTTATGATAGTTGCTAAGTTTTTATGGAAGAATATGAGTCCTAGTTGTGTTATAAACAACTTTTGTGAAATGTGTTAGCATGAAAACACCTAAAGGGGTTATTATGCATAAGTTGTAAAATAGTTGATAAATATATGAAATAGTGAGAATTTGAAGTGGCTACAAGAGTAAAAAGGGGTTGGATAGGCCTAAAATAAGAGGAAATTCAATAAAAATTGATTTTCGAGCATAGTGGTAAATTGGTCATTTTGTCAAAGTCTAGGGGCAAAATGGTCATTTTACCAAAGACGTGAATTTTGTATTGCCTAATTTTTTATAGTGACTAAATGAGTACAATTTCCTATTATAGATCAAGACTTACCAAATTTGAACCTAGATCGGGGGAAAGCCAAGCAAATCGACTAAACCGACCAGTCGAGTACATTTTATAATCCAAGGTAAGTTGTATGTAAGTAATACAACTAAATTGTTAATGCATGTATTTATGTTGTCAGTGAGTTGATATAGCATGAATTGCTAGATTGTGAACTGAGAATGCATATTAATAATTGAGATAGTAGAAAAATCCCATTGAAACCCTAGGAAACGAACCGGATATTCAGGCCATGACATTTGGGTTATGTGTGTGCCGGTGTAAGACATGTCTAGGACATGCATCGGCCACATTATGAGATCCAATGTAAGACCATATCTGGGACATGGCATCGGCATTAAGACAATTGCTAGTGTAAGACATGTCTGGGACATGCATCGGCTAAGAGTTGAGCTAGTGTAAGACCATGTCCGGGACATGGCATTAGCACGTATATACGAGAGCTAGAGTAAGACCATGTCTGGGACATGGCATCGACAACTTACCCCACGTTTGAGGCTTATAGAATATCTGGTAGTATTTCGAAAGGTTCAAATTTAAAGGTTATGAAAGTGATTTAATAAGGAAAGTATAATAATGTTGTGAGTGGTACAGGTACCTAGTGGGTATGCATGAGTAATGAGCTCAAATTAGAAAATGTGACTTGAGTAGTCGGTAATGAGTAAGTCAAGTTTATGCTTACCTTTGAACTATGAGTATGATTACTAATGGTGAAATTGTTGTTGTATATTTATTTATATGCAACTTACTAAGCTTTATGCTTACTTTCTTTCCTTTCCCTTTTCTTTCAGTGTTGTTTAGCTAGCTCAAGGATCCCTTGAAGTCAGAGATATCAATCACACTATTAGCCGTAATACTCAGTATAGTAAGATTTATATTTTTGATTATGACATGTATAGGACTAGACCTTATTGTTTTGTGTCTTTGAGAATTGGCCAAATGTGTTGGCTTAGAATAGATTCCACACTTTACATTAAGCCTTGAATGAGGATAACTTTCATTTTGAGTCTATAATAGATGCATCTTCATGGTTAAATGACTGTCTATCATGCTTGATTTGGTATTAGGTGGTATTGACATGAAAATAGGCACACTAGGGTGGCAATGAGGCTTGGTAAATAGCCTCATATTGTCCACACGGGTAGACACACGGGCGTCTGTCTAGATTGTGTGTGACACACAGACAGCTTCATGGGCATGTGAGAAGGCCATGTGTCCCTTGCACTTAGAAATTTCAAGTCAGAATGCATGGTAACGGTCACACGGGCAGAGACACGGCCGTGTGTCTCAGCCGTGTGGAATGGCACGGCCTAGTACACGAGTGAGTACCATGGTCGTGTGATGCTGATGTCAGGAACAAAATACTCATTTTTGCACACGGCTGCACCACGGGCGTGTCGTGGCCTTGTGAAAGGACACGGGCAAAGGACACAGGCTTGTGTCCAGGCCGTGTGAAGTCTGCACTTGTTTCATGAAAAATTGTGGAATTAATTTGGCCACACGGGTATGGGACACGGGCGTGTCCCTAGCACACAGACGTGTGCCCTATACCCCCACGGGTGCGTGGAGTGTTAAAGCATGAAATTCTCTGAGTTTTTCTTGATCCATCGGATTGGTCCCGAACCACCTTGAATGTATGTTTTGGGCCCCGTAAGCCCTATTAAGGGAGAAATTGAATATGAAATGAAAAGTTTTAAATTGATCAAAATTTTATTGCCCGATTTCCTAAGATTGGTTGAGTTTAAGCTCGGTAGCACCTCAAATCTTGTTCCGGTGTTGGATACGGGGAGGGGTGTTACATTTAGTGGTATCAAAGCTATGGTTTAATCGGTTCTAGGACTAACCTAGCGGGAGTACGAGTCTAGCTATACATGCCATAGTTGTACATTGATAGTGTGACGAATTCTGACGGTCCCCGAGCTTGCAGTAGCTTCGATATCTATAAAACAATGCAAACACACACAAAGTAAGCTTTCAAAAGCTTAGTAAGATCGTACTATAATCATTAACAGTATATAAAACATAAAACATCAACACATAAGTATTTATGAATTCTCAAATCATCCATCAAATCTATTCCAACCAAATCCATTTGTTCATAACAAATCAATGAACTTTATCTATATAAAATTGTCTACCACAAAGGTATCTTACATACCTGGATTTTCCCCTATTTATTCACTTTCGTTCTCACCTCTTGTTCTAGTATATCAAAACTTCTCGAAAATTATTCTTACTTAAACATCCACATACTTAGTGCTGTAAAAGTTAGTCGAAGCTAAAATAATTCTGCATACTTAGTGCCATTTCAATTTACCAAAACTAAGTCGGTATCGCACACTTAGTGCCTTATATAGCCAAAGCTATTCCAACTCGCACACTTAGTGCCATTTGTAGCCGAAGCTATATATATTAAACCGCGCACTTAGTGCTAAGCATAGTCGAATATTATCATACTCAAACCGTAATCAAATATCTATACAATTTACACATTGTAATCACATTAAAACATAACTTTAACATCATTTATCACATACAAACTTCCCTCGATCTAAATCTGAATTTCTCATTTCTTGATCTATATGTATTCAAAATTAACCTTTTTATTCACCAATTAATTCAATTCAATCCATAAACACATATTTAGGGCATTTTGCAAACTAGCCCTCACATTTTCACATTTCGACACTTTAGTCCCTATTTATGTGTACTTGAAACACACTTTATTTTACATTTTAGTCCCTCAAAAATAACATCTTTACAATTTAGCCCAAACTACTCAATTTCATCAAAAATCCAAAGACAAATCATTTAAACCCAACATCAAGCTTCCATAATTCATCTACTAGCATCTTAAGACTCATAATTTCATCAATGGTACATTTAAAAATCATTACCAGAATTACAAATTGAGGCATGGGTTTTATAAAACACAAAGCAACGATCTCAAAAACATAGAAATTATCAAAAATCGATAAAAAACGAACCTTTAATCAAGTTTGAAAGTAGCCAAATATCAAAGTGTAAGAACCCTAGCTTTTCTTTCTTAATTTTCAGAAAATATGAAGAAATAATGAGTAACTTCATGCTTGTTTTATTAATATTAACATAATAAACATTTTACTATTATAAAATCACATAATGGATGGTTATAAATGTCCACTCAAACTTCCAATGGTCAAATAACCACATAATGAACTCTCAATTATAAAACCAAGTCAAATAGAAACTTTTAACATCTAGCACACAACTTTTAAATTTTATGCGATTAGGTCCTTTTTCAAAATTAAGCATATAAACACTCAAATTTTTATACGAGATTTTCACACATGCTAATTCACACATCATAAGCATGGAAAATAATATTAAAATATTTTTCTAACTCGGATATGTGGTCCCAAAACCACTATTCTGACTAGGGTCAAAACTGGACTGTTATAATATTAGAGTCAAATCTAATATGAGAATCTATAGATCGAGCTAATGCGATGATAGGGGTTTTAATTAGAAAGAGATTTCAATTAATCAACTTAGAGTCAGCTTTTCTTACTCTCGAAAGAGATATTAACATAATTTAGGGATTTCTATGGATCAAGACACAAGTGAATAAATCTTTTAATTCAGATTCATAATAAAAGGTAAAGTCTATGTGGATTCTTTCCTGGGTATTTTCGATCTCATTGGTTATCTTCGATTATTTCCCTGATTCATTCTCTAATGTGTTCTTAGTTAAATTAGTTTAGTAATTTTATATTAAAACACAATCACTCTAATTTGTCGACTAAATAATAGAAAAATGGTAATTACTAGTACTTTTGGTCCTCGTGGATATGATATTCCCTACTCGCCATAGCTATATTGTTGTTCGATAGGTGCGCTTACCTTTATCGTATTTATAGTTAGTTTAATGACCATCAATAGACGAATAGTCAGAAAAAGAAATTCAAATTCTAGAAGACATAATATAGTGTTGTATAATTAAGAAAATGTTTAATGTTTATTGCATATACCATTTGAAGCTTTTCACGGACAGAAATGTAGAATCCCATTATACTGGTTTGAATGGAGCGAGAACAAATTAGTGCAGATAGATTTGATTTGGTCAATCAAAGAGTTTTTCAGAACACGGTAATTGAAACTATTTATAGGTAAGAAATTTCGAGGACGAAATTTTCTAAAGGAGGAGAGTTGTAACAGCTCATTTTTCAATGGTGTTGGAAACATTGGATTCGGGAACACAAATCCAGCAAGTGAGTTCGAAAATATTATTATTTAATATTTACGTTACAAATATAATATTATAACAATTTTTGATTTGATAATTTTTATTATTTCAATGAATAGTTAAGTTTAAGTGGTTTGTTCTATAACACCCCTAACTCGTATCCGTTGCAAGAATAAGGTTACGGATTGTTACCGGAGTTTGCAATTCAAAACTATATATATAAAAATTTAATTCAAAATTCATATGATTTTTTAGGAGAAATATGTAAACTTTCAAACTACATGAGTCACATGGCTGTGTGGCCAGGCCGTGTGACTCACATAACTTAGACACACCCCCGTATCTCAGGCCGCATGGACATTTGTAGTAGGGACACACGGCCATGTCCTAGCCCGTGTAACTCTCTGACTTGGGTCACACGGCCAAGCCACACGCCAGTGTGCCAAGCTGTGTAACTTTCAAAAAGCAACCTTTAAAACCTACAAGGGTCATACAGTCGTGTCACCTGGCCGTGTGTCACACACAGTTGAGACACATGCCCGTGTCTTAGGCCATGTGGACAAGAAATTGGTCAAATTCAAGCCATTTCCTTCACTCATCTCAACATGCACCTAAATATCTTCTACACATAAAACCAAAACATCAAAACATATTCAAATATACATAAAATGACCAAATTCCATTCAACCAATATGTCATATAGGCACCTCAAATGCAAACATACAATTTACCTTAACATATACATGTATTTAATACATCTCATTCATCAACATCTAATTCATTTTCCATCTCAAAATCCATAATAAATTGACCTATATCACTTCAACATAAACTCACCATGTTTGACCACATTTATACCATTTCAAATAGCTCATATCTACCTTAAAGCATAATTCAACTTGGCCTCATTATAAATATAACAAATATGGTTATTCCAAACATGCATCAAAATACCATAAGAATATCAACCATAATAACACTTATACAAATCGCAACAATTAGATCATTCAACACAAGTCCATCTATACATGTCATTATAACATTGACTAAAACATCAAAATCTACCGATATAGTCACTGGATAGTGTGATAGATCTCCGACTAGCTTCCAAACCGATTAAGCTTCTGATAATCTGAAAAATAAGAGAAAGACTACCACATAAGCAGTGAATGCTTAGTAAGCTCGTATAAACTTTAAACATAACATTCCATTTTAAAATATGATCTTTATAAGTCATAAATAAACCTATACCCATACTTAAGATTTATCAAACTATATAACTATCAACTCACAAATGAATATGTTCACTAACATCCCGAATACTTTCCATTTATACCTTAATAAAGTCTTATAAGTTGAATTACATAATCATCAACCTTTTCTTAAAACGGTGAACCATTTCATTTACTTACTTACCATTCCATTTACTTGCATAAGCTTAGTTGTGAATCAATTCACAAATCAGTATATCTATTCATGACGTAAGTAAATTCACATATATCATAAGTAAATTCCTTCCTTACAAGTAAGCCCTTTAACACAACAATCCTTTTTATTTCATTATATTTCATCACATCTATGAATTTATCATTTCCATGTCTAATCTCACTCGTTTCATTTGCATAACTCAAAAGACATAAGTATAAACATCAACCATAACCACAGACTAGTGCATTTAAACATAACTCTATCACATTTAACTAATAATCATTATCATTCGTCTCTAACTTTTCTATAAACATGTCATTCTGGAATCACTTACCTTCACTAAACAAGATTAAATCTAAATGAATAAATTAATCATACCTGTTATACATTTACGAAGCACTTATAGGCTTAGTATTGAAAATGATTCATCGTATGCTTCCTATACTATAATAATTCAACCCAAACTCATTTATATATGTATATAAACATATATCTTTAACTGAATAATCATCAATATAACGATACTAACATATGATCAAGTAATTCATTGAATATTTAACATTTAAAATTTATTAATATCTTGACTTTACATTAGCCTTTAACACTAAAATAATTTTATAAATTTCATTCACAGTTAGTGTAATAGCCCATTTTTAGGTCAAATCAGAATAGTGGTTTCAGGACCACAAATTTGAAGTCAAAATATTTATTTTATTATTTTAATAAGGTCTACAGTATGATAGATTAAATATGTGAAAGTTTAGTTAAGAAATTTTACTGTTTAAATGCTTAATTCGGTAAAAATGACTAAATAGCGTAACGCGTAAAAGTTGAGTTCTATTGCGTAAATGTATTAAATAGCTATGATTTATTAATATTAAAGTCCTTATTATGTAATTAATCCATTTATAATGTAAGTGGACAATCTTGGACATGTTATAGGTGGTTTTCTAATGTTTTATTAAAGGTTAATATAGTAAATTAGTAAATAAGGTTAATTTTAATTAAACAAATTGTATCATCTTCTTCCATTATCTCTTCATCACTGAAATTAGAGAAATAAAATAGTCAATGGAGAGTTTAAGGTTCGGCCAAGCTATTTGTGCTCATCTAGGTACGATTTTTGCTCGGTTTTTAATGATTTCTATGTTTTTATGCTCGTTGCAGCTTAATCTAGCTAGCCCGTACCTTAGTTTTTGAAATTATTATAGATTTTAAGTGATTCCATGGTTTAATACTTGATTTCTTTGATGTTTAATGATAGATTATGGAAGCTTGATGATAGTTTTACACGTTTTATAAAGTGATTTTTGACAAAAATGTCAAATAGGGATTAAATTGTGAAAATGTAAAATGTGGTAGTTAAAAGTGTGAAATAATGAAAGATATAGGCTGCTAGTAGTATATAGGAAACTCGACTATTATGGATTATAGCCTAATTGTGTAATTTTGCATTTTTATGTATTAAGGACTAAATTGTAAAGTAGTCAAAAGTCTAGGGGTAAATTTGTAATTTAGCCAAAATAAATGTTTTAGGTTAAATTGAATGGAATGAAAGCTTTAATGAGTTAATTTGATATTATATAGATCAAGATAAGCAAATACCGAAACTAGTGGACGAATAGTTGATAGTTTTATTCGAGGTTACGAGGTAAGTTCATATAATTAGAATCGAAATTCTATACATATATTTGAAAATATTTGAAATGAATATTGTAATTGAGAATTTGATATACTTGAATTACAAATGTATTGTTGATATCTATTATAATGTATTTGTTACTGAACCCCGTTTAAACCGTATAGATTCATTGGATACGAGTGACATGTTACTCGGATTACCATTTTGGTCGAGCTCCTGCATTTGTTGCGGACTCACCACAGCTCATATAAGCTTACCTATATATCAACTCGTAAGAGCTTACTGTTTTTAGCTCATTATAGCTTACCGTTTCAGCTCGTATGAGCTTACTGTTCAGCTTGATAAAGCTTACCATTTCAGCTCAATAGAGCTTACTGTTCATTAGCTAAGGAGGAGCTTACCGATTATGGCTCGAAAGAGCATATATGACAATGAATTGATAGATTATTGACATTCTTTACTCGAGTATCCTTTTAAGTTCTAATAAGTTCAACGGGATGCTATTTATACAGATAAGTTACGGGTTATAAGTGTTATTAATGTTATATGTATGATATGTGAATTTGGAATGATAGAAGGTATTGTATTAATGGATGGTTTCATGAAACTGTAAAATGACTAACATGTGATGTATACTTGTGATTAGGTGTTACTTAATCGAATTGTTGGCATTTTTAATGTTGCTTTGATTATGTATAAATGGTAAGTTTAATTCTGCATTATACGGGCTTACTAAGCTATAAAGCTTACTCTATTTCTTTTTCCATGTTTTATAAAGGCTCGATAACTCGCTCGTTTCGGACAAGTTGAAGTTGCACATCACACTATCCAATTTTCGATTGGTATTTTGAAATTGTGAATATATGTAAATATGGCATGTATAGGCTAGTTTAAATGATGTTAGTTATGTTACTTGATATCATGGCTTGGTATGTTTTGTGTATAAGTTAAGCCAAGTGATTTGGCTTATTTTGGCACTTGTTTTGGTTGAATTATGTGTTCAATTATAGTATGTTTTGGTAAGGTAATGTTTGAATGAAAATATGCAAGTGAGGTATTGATATGTATTTGTTAGATGAATAGATAATGCTTGGTATTAAATAGGTAATTCAATAACAATTTGAATTGGTATATAATGTGTATTGAAATGGTTTTTTTGGGTTTTCAATTGAGTTGTAAAATGTGATCATTTATGCTTATGAATGCTTGTGTTTTTAGGGTGGAAAAATGGCTTTACAAATAGCCTATTTTTGTCTACACGGGCAGAGACATGGGCATGTGTCTCAGTAGTGTGTGACACACGGTCATGCTGCACAGCCGTGTGTCCCCTAAGGTACCCTTTCGAATTAAGTCAGTATACCTTATAGGTTTGGCATGACTATAAACCCTAAACCCTAAACCCTAAACACACGAGCGTGTCTACTGGTCGTGTGTAACACACGGGCTGGCACATGGGCCTGTGGCCGGCCGTGTAGCCCAAGTTAGTAACCTCTCTAGTTTTCCACGGCCATGCCACATGGGCGTGTCCTCGGCCATGTGACACAAGTCAGTATATATGTCCTGTTTCACACGGTCTTAGACACGGGCGTGTCTATCAGCCGTGTGAGGCACACGGCCTGTTCACAAGAGCGTGTGATACTTGAAATGTTAAATTTTTTCTAAGTTTCCAAAAACTTTAATATGTTACTGATTTAATCTCGACTGCATGTTTTAAGCTTCGTATGCTCGTTTTAAGTACATATTGAATGTGATTGAATAGTTACTAAAATGAGATGATAATTGATAAATGATTGTTCTGAATTGAGTTACAAGTCTGGTAATACCTTTTAACTTATTCCAACGATGATTACAGGTTAGGGTGTTATATTTATTGGTATCAGAGCTATATTTTAGTTGATTTTAGGATTAACGTAGCGTATGTGAGTCTAGCAATACATGTCATATATAAAACTGTGATAGTGTGATGACTCCTAACGTTTCCAAATGTGTTTTTATATAGTAATGGATCACAAATGAGCTATAGTAGATGACGTAAAAAGTAACACGCCAGCTCCTGCTTAAGGGACAGTGCCTATGGAATCTAAACCCGTGACAAGTAGTCACGGGGGTGAGGCTAAAGAAGCCTTCTTTTAGATATTGAACGAGTGGTTCACATCATACATTCGTACAAACCCGGCTGTTCTGCAACCTCCACCCCCACATGTTCCCCATCCGATCCCTGTAGTTCCTTAAGGTATTGATCCTCTATGATTAAATAAACTACCTGTTGATAAGATACGGAAACACGAAGTTGAGGAATTCAGAGCCACTGTTAATGATGATCCAGAGAGAGCCGAGTTTTGGCTTGAGAAAACGATTCGGGTATTCGATGAATTATCCTGCACACCTGAAGAATGCCTAAAATGAGTAGTATCACTGTTGAGAGACACTACATATCAATAGTGCAATACCTTGATATCCGTAGTTTCGTAAGAAAGAGTTACTTGGGATTTCTTTTAAGTTGAATTTAGAAAGAAATACATCAGCCAAAGGTTCATCGATCAGAAGAGAAAGAGTCACAGAATATGAGAGAGAGTCTGTACGACTCAGTAAATATGCTCGTGAATGCATCTCTTCTGAAGCTATAATGTGTAAAAGATTTGAGGATGGATTGGATGAAGAAATCAGAGTGTTAGTCTGAATTTTTGAGCTGAAAGAGTTTGTTGTTTTGTTTGATCAAGCTTGTAAAGCCGAAAAGCTTTGCAAAGAGAAAAGAAAAGCTGATTCTATAGCTAGAGATTCTAGAAAGAGATTTGCAAACAAATCACATCAGTCAGCATCAAAGAAATTTAGAGACTATCATCCTCGTTCTATAGCTTCTACGGGAATTTCGATTAGGGACAGAGATGTAAGACATTTCAGTTCTAAACCTCAGGTGACATCGGTTGCTAGTGTAGGAAGCGTTAGAAATGTTGGACCTGAATGTAAACATTGCAATAAGAAGTATTATGGTGAATGTAGATTAGTGAGCGAAGCTTGCTTTAAATGTGGATCACTTGATCATTATCTCTGGGATTGTCCAGAAAAGTTTACAGTTGATAGAAATCAACATGTGAAAGCGAGTAACGCGGCTTCTAGAGGGAGACCACCCCAAAATATTGGAAATATGAGTGGTAACTGAGGTGTTACGAGAGATTCGACTATGAGATCTGAGGCATGAACACCTACCAAAGCTTATGCTATACGTGCATGGGAAGAGGCATCATTGCCAGATGTTATTACCGATACTTTTTCTCTTTTTGATGCTGATATAGTTGCGTTGATAGATCTTGGATCAACCCATTCTTATATCTGTATGAATTTAGTGTTTAAAAAGAGTTTATATGTCGAGTCTACAGAATTTGTAATTAAGGTATCGAACTTATTAGGCAAGTCTGTTTTAGTTGATAAAATTTGTGAGAATTGTCCTCTAATGATCTGGGGTTACTGCTTTCGGGATGACTTGATGCTTCTACTGTTCTATGAGTTTGATGTGATTCTGGGTATGCACTGGTTAACTATGCATGATGCGGTTGTGAATTGTAGAGACGGTGAAATTATTCGGATTGAGTCTAATGATTCGAGTGAACTACCGATTGTGATATAATCTATTTTAGCTCAGAAATATTTGAAAAAGGGTTATGATGCATATCTTACATATGTATTGGATACGAAAGTGTCAGAATCAAAGATTCAATCCGTACCTGTTGTTTGTGAGTTTTCCAATATATTTCCAGAAGAATTACCAGGTTTACCGCCGATCAGAGAGGTTGAATTTTGTATTGAATTAGTACCGAGAACAACACCGATATCGATAGCTCCGTATAGAATAGCTCCAACAGAATTAAAAGAGTTGAAAGCTCACTTGCAAGAATTAACAGATAGAGGTTTTGTACAACCGAGTTATTCTCCCTGGGGTGCACCGATTTTGTTCGTGAAAAAGAAAGATGGCACGATGAGAATGTGTATCGACTATAGATAGCTGAATAAAGTAACTATAAAGAACAAAAACCCTCTACTGTGGATTGATGACTTATTTGATCAGTTGAAAGGGGCTACAGTATTTTCCAAGATTGATCTGAGATTCAGTTATTATCAATTACGAGTCAAAGAATCGGATGTGCCAAAAACTGCGTTCAGAACAAGGTATAGACATTATGAATTCCTTGTTATGCCTTTCGATTTAACTAATGCTCCTACCATTTTTATGGACTTGATAAATCGAATATTCAGATCGTATTTAGATAGGTTTGTTGTTGTATTCATTAACGACATTCTGATCTATTCATGAGATGAATCTGAACATACTAAACATTTGAGAATTGTGTTACAAACTCTTCGTGATAAGCAATTATTTGCAAAGTTCAGTAAATGTGAGTTTTGATTCAAAGAGGTTGTATTTCTAGGGCACATTGTTTTAGCTGACGGTATTAAAGTTGATCCGAATAAGATTCCTACTATTGTTGATTGGAAATCTCCAAGAAATGTATCTAAAGTCCGTAGTTTTCTAGGCCTAGCGGGATATTACCGAAGACTCGTGAAAGGATTCTCAAGGATTGTGACACCGATGACATGACTGCTACAAAAAGATGTGAAGTTCGATTGGCCAGAAAAATGTCAGCAGAGTTTTGAACAGTTGAAAGTACTATTAACTGAAGCACCAATATTGGTTCAACTGGAATCGGGGAAAGAATTTGTGATTTATAGCGACACGTCATTAAACGGTCTAGGATGTATTCTGATGCAAGAAGGAAAATTATAGCTTATGCTTCTCGTTAATTGAAACTGCACGAAAAGAATTATTCGACGCATGATTTAGAGCTAGTTGCGATTGTATTTGCATTGAAGATTTGGGACACTACTTATACGGTAAAAAATGCCACATTTATACAGATCACAAGAGCTTGAAATATCTGATGACACAAAAAGATTTGAATCTATGACAACGAAGATGGCTTGAGTTATTGAAAGATTATGACTTTGTGATCGATTATCACCCGAGAAAATCTAATGTTGTTGCAGATGCTCTGAGCCGAAAATCTTTGTTTGCATTACGAGCAATGAACGCCTAGTTGATGGTTTGTGGTGATGGGCCTATTTTAGCCAAATTAAAAGCTAAACCAGTATTTCTTCAACAAATTGGTGAAGCTCAAAAACATGACCGTGAATTGCAAGCTAAACGAATTCAATGTGAGTCTATTTCTGATTCAGAATTTCATATTGGAACTAATGACTGTTTAATGTTTCGAAATAGAATTTGTGTACCGAAAAATACAAAGCTTGTTCAGAAAATTCTGCATAAAGCACACAGTAGTCGTTTCTCAGTTCATCCAAGTAGTACCAAGATGTATAATGATCTGAAACAGATGTACTGGTGGTTGGGTATGAAACGAGATATATCAGAGTTTGTATTGAAATGTTTGATATGTCAGCAAGTTAAAGCTAAACATCAAGTTTGTAGTACCCCCTACCCGTATCCGACGCCAGAACATGGTTTGAAGCGTTACTGGACTTAAACATAAACATTCATATAAAATCGGGTCATAAAATTTTGTCCCAATTTAAATCTTTCCAATCACATGCATATTGTCCATTATAAGGGTCTACAAGACCCGAAACATACATCGGAAGCGGTTCGAGACTAAACCTAGAACTTTCGAACCCTTTAAACACTTAGAAATTTTTTTGTTTTGTAGAGTCACATGCCTGTGTGGGTAGGCTGTATGGGTAGGCCGTGTGGTCACACACGCCCGTGTGGCTCGGGACACGCTCTTGTCCTCAGCCCGTGTAACTCTCTGACTATGACGTCATCAACAAAATAAGGTCATATGGACAAGTCACACGTCCGTGTGCTTAGACCATGTGGAAAATTAAATTCCAAAAATTAAGTGCAGACTTCACACGGCCTGGGCACATGCCCATGTCTTAAGGCCATGTCCTTCACATGGCTGAGACACACAGCCGTGTCTCTACCCATGTGTTTACTATTAGGCATTCTATTTTGCATAATTAGGGTGCAGGGGACACATGGCCGGATCACACGCCCATGGGGCAGACCGTGTGTCACACACAGCCAAGACACATGTACGTGTGACTAACCGTGTGGACAATTTCTAGGCTATTTTTGAAGCCATTTGCCACCCTTAAACACATTTACACTTACTTCATGGCATGCAACATGGCACATTTGATTACTCAAACATTCACATTCATGATTAAACTATGACTTAGTAAAGTTAACATGTCACCCATTCAAATTATCATACTTTCTTATGGCATTCCACCCCAATTTCATGTTTATTTATCATCTTACCAACCTACCTTCAAATTACACATTTTCACCACATTTGTTGCATACTTATTAACCATATCTCCTTCACCAAACGTACATACCATCCATCACACTCATCAACCACAATCAGCCATAACCATATTAAAGCATCAACACATTTGCATGCATGCATCGATAAATAGGGTCACAACTCAAAAAAATCAATACGAGCCACCTCTCATGACCATATACAAAATAATCATGATACCATCATAAGCCAACACATTTGGCTAATCAATATGACACATAACAAAAAGACCAAGTCCCTATAAATGCCATACTCAAAATGATAAGGCTAGCTATACCCAAATGTTCAATTGATAGTGTGATCGAATTTCTAACATTCTCCTGTCCCTGAGTTAGCTTGGCGAAACTATAAGAAAGGAAAAGGAAAGGGAGTAAGCATAAAGCTTAGTAAGTTCACATGCAAATAAAAATGCAACTTAACAAACATAAATCATGCATTTAACAGAACAAATATAACCTTGCGTTTTATCAAATCTCATGAACTTTTTTCTTATATATATGTATGTATACATGTTCTTACCACAAGCTCATCATATTTAGCGTTATTCAAATGATGTACGTACCTGTGCCACTTGCACATAATAACTTACTTTCTTGTCTTAATGCAGTCATTAAGATTGCTCATTGAACTTCTCTTGAATTACCCGTTGAGCACTCAGGATACTATCAGACACATCGAAAACTTGTACCTAAGTGCATCATATGTAGCCAATGCTACTCCATATCTCAGACCACATGTTGCTCACTTATGAGCTACTCACAGAACTGATCATATAGGCCGTCAGGTATCTGCAACACATGCCGGACACCATTAATAGCATATACGAGACTAGTACTCAGACGCCAAAACATGTGTCATACACATCACGAACTCATACCACAACTCAATGAGTTCGAATGTCACATATATCATGAAGTCAGACACAACTCAATGAGTTTAGATTACATAATTCCTAGTGACATGTCACTTGTATCCTAACTATTCCTAGGGTTCAAACGGGATTCTTCGATACCACATTTCTGTAGAACTTGCTCGTAACATCAATTTCAATGCTCGTAGCACCAAATCACATATTCATGAAGAAATCAAAGCATAATTCATGATATAATTTAAACAATAAACACATGATACAACATCACATTAAATATGTATGTACTTACCATACATGCAATATTAAAGCATTTAAAGTATGGCATATGGTGCATTAGTTGCAAATGAACTTACCTCGGTACAAAAATGATAGAAACAAGTTTAATCCTCGTAAACCTTGTTCTTCCCCCGATCAAGACTCGAATCACATTTTTCTTGACCTATAATTCCAAATTTAACTTTCTTAATACACACATTACTCATATCGACTCATAATATATACTCTGGTAAAATTACATTTTTACCCCTAACTTTTCACTTATTTACACTTTAGTCCCTAGTCTCGTAAAATGAAATGCATGCAATTTCTTGGTTATTCAAGCCTAGACAATTCATATTCTATCTCATATCAGCCCATATTTTCCTTTATTTCACCTTTCTACTACTCATTTTTACACCTTTTACAAACAAGTCCTTTTTAGGTGTTTTCACTAAAAATCACTTAGCAAAAGATGTTTATCACACATCACACATTCATATTCCTCCATTAAACACCAAAATACAACCATGTTACACATGGTTCAAATTTCATGCATAAAACCTAGCTCAAAATAATGGTAGGAATGGATAGATCATGCTTCAAGGACTTCAAAAATGAAAAGAATATAAAAAACGGGGCTAAGGAGCACTTACAATCAAGC
The DNA here is from genome assembly GCA_025698465.1 of Gossypium longicalyx. NCBI lineage: Eukaryota > Viridiplantae > Streptophyta > Magnoliopsida > Malvales > Malvaceae > Gossypium > Gossypium longicalyx. The sequence continues at coordinate 91,828,703 of CM046997.1, read as the reverse complement.
TTGAAAAGTTTAAAACCTTAGTTATGGAACCCTTGTAAAATTTGGCTATGGCTTGAAGAAGATGGACAAGATTTTCACTTCATTTTCCCCTTTTATTCTTTTATTTACCAAATGACAAAAATACCCTTAAGGCATTTCTTTAAAAATTTTCCTATTCATGCCCATTTTTGTCCAAATTTTTAGAATTTGGTCTAATTACTTTTTAAAGACCTCTAATTAATAATCTAATGCAATTTCATGCTTAAAGCTTCTAGTACACAAGTTTTGCAACTTATTCAATTTAGTCCCTAAAGTCAAATTGAACATCTTAGGCATAGAATTTACTTGTGAAAATTTCACACAAGCATGCAATCATATCATGGACCATAAAATAATCATAAAATAATCATTTCTCTTTTAGATTTGTGGTCTCAAAACTACTGTTCTGACTAGACCCTAATTCGGGATATTACAAAGTGCTATCGGGTTTACTACAACCTGTATTGATTCCTGAGTGGAAATGGGATAGAGTTAAAATGGATTTTGTTTTGGGATTGCCTCTAAATCTAAAATGAAAGATGCTATCTAGGTTGTCATAGATCGACTAACAAAATCTACTCATTTCATACCGGTTCGTACAGATTACCCACTTGACACATTAGCTGAATTGTATATTTTTGAAATTGTTTGGTTACACGAGGTGCCATTATCTATTTTTTCTGATAGAGATTCAAGATTTACGTCGTGATTCTGGAAGAAATTACAAGAGGCTCTAGGAACAAAGTTGAATTTTGGTACTGCTTTTCATCCTCAGATTAACGGTCAGACTGAAAGAGTTATTCAGATTCTTGAAGACATGTTAAGATGTTATATTTTAGTGTTTGAGGGCAGTTGGGAAAAATATTTACCGTTGATTGATTTCGCATACAATAATAGTTTTCAAACGAGTATAAAGATGGCACCGTACGAAGCTTTGTATGGTCGCAAATGTCGAACTCTGTTATACTGGACTGAATTGAGTGAGAAAAAGATTCATGGGGTTGATTTTATCAGAGAAATTGAAGAAAAAGTGAAAACAATTCGTAACAGTTTAAAATTAGCTTCAGATCGACAGAAATCATACGCAAATTTGAAACATAAAAAAAATTGAGTTTCAAGTCGAGGATCGAGTATTTCTAAAAGTGTCACCGTGGAAAAAGGTTCTTCGATTCAGCCATAAAGGAAAGTTAAGTCCGCGATTTATCGGGCCATATAAGATCGTTGAAAGAATAAGACCTGTAGCATATCGATTGTTGTTACCGTCAAAACTTGAAAAGATTCATAATGTCTTTCACGTTTTTATGCTACATCAATATACATCTGATTCGTCACATGTTATCTCAATGCTAGATGTTGAAATTCAACCCGATATGTCGTATAACGAAGAACCAATCCGGATTTTAGCTCATGAAATCAAAGAATTGATAAATAAGTGCATAGCCTTGGTAAAGGTTCTTTGGCATAGGCACGGAATTGAAGAAGCTACGTGGGAACCCAAGGAAACTATGCGAAAACAATACCCTAACCTTTAAGATTTTTGGGGATGAAAATCCCTAAAGGGGGAAGAGTTGTAACAGCCTATTTTTAGGTCAAATCGGAATAGTGGTTTTGGGACCACAAATCCAAAGTCAAAATATTTATTTTATTATTTTAATAAGGTCTACAGTAGGATTGATTAATTATGTGAAAGTTTCATTAAGAAATTTTTTTGTTTAAATGCTTAATTCAGTAAAAAGGACTAAATCGCGTAACGCGTAAAAGTTGAGTTCTATTGTGTAAAATTATTAAATAGCAATGGTTTATTAATATGGAAGTCCTTATTATGTAATTAGTCCATTTATAATGTAAGTGGACAATCTTGGACATGTTATAGGTGGTTTTCTAATGTTTTATTAAAGGTTAATATAGTAAATTAGCAAATAAGGCTAATTTTAATTAAACAAATTGTATCACCTTCTTCCAATATCTCTTTATCATTGAAATTAGAGAAATAAAATATCCATTGGAGATTTTAAGGTTAGGCCAAGCGATTTGTGCTCATCTAGGTACGATTTTTACTCGATTTTTAATGATTTCTACGTTTTTGAGCTCGTTGCAGCTTAATCTAGCTAGCCCATACCTTCGTTTTTGAAATTGTTATAGATTTTAAATGATTCCATGGTTGAATACTTGAGTTCTTTGATGTTTAATGATAGATTATGGAAGCTTGATGATAGTTAATGTCAAATAGGGATTAAATCGTGAAAATGTAAAATGTGGTAGTTAAAAGTGTGAAATAATGAAAGATATGGGCTGGTAGTAGTATATAGGAAATTTGGCTATTATGGGTTATAGCCTAATTGTGTAATTTTGCATTTTTATGTATTAAGGACTAAATTGTAAAGTAGTTAAAAGTCTAGGAGTAAATTTGTAATTTAGCCAAAATGAATGTTTTAGGCTAAATTGAATTGAATGAAAATTTTAATGAGTTAATTTGATATCATATAGATCAAGATAAGCAAATACCGAAACTTAATCGGGGAAAACGAAAAGTGGACGAATAGCTGATAGTTTTATCCGAGGTTACGAGGTAAGTTCGTATAATTAGAATCGAACTTCTATATATATATATATTTGAATATATTTGAAATGAATATTGTAATTGAGAATTTGATAACTTGAATTACAAATGTATTGTTAATTTGTATTATAACGTATTTGTTACTGAGCCCCGTTTAAACTATATAGATTCATTGGATACGAGTGACATGTTACTCGGATTACCGTTTTGGTCGAGCTCCTGCATTTGTTGTGGACTCACCACAGCTCGTATGAGCTAACTGATATATCAACTCGTAAAAGCTTACTGTTTTTAGCTCATTGGAGCTTACCATTTCAGCTCGTATGCACTTACTGTTCAGCTCGATAGAGCTTACCGTTTCAGATCAATAGAGCTTATTGTTCATCAACTAAGGAGGAGTTTACCGATTATGGCTTGAAAGAACATATATGATAATGATTTGACGGATTACTGACATTGTTCACTCGAGTATCCTTTAAAGTTCTAGTAAGTTCAACGGGTCTAAATATTGTTTATACAGATAAGTTACGGGTTATAAGTGTTATTAATGTTATATGTATGATATGTGAATTTGGAATGATACAAGGTATTGTATTAATGGATGGTTTCATGAAATTGTAAAATGACTAACATGTGATGTATACTTGTGGTTAGGTGTTACTTAATCGAATTGTTGGCATTTTTAATGTTGCTTTGATTATGTATAAATGGTAAGTTTAATTCTGCATTATACGGGCTTACTAAGCTATAAAGCTTACTCTGTTTCTTTTTTCATGTTTTATAGAGGCTCGATAGCTCGCTCGTTTCAGACAAGTCGGAGTTGCACATCACACTATCCAATTTCCAATTGGTATTTTGAACTTGTGAATATATGTAAATATGGCATGCATAGGCTATTTTAAATGATGTTAGTTATGTTACTTGATATCATGGCTTGGTATGTTTTGTGTATAAGTTAAGCCAAGTGATTTGGCTTATTTTAGCACCTGTTTTGCTTGAATTATGTGTTCAATTATAGTATATTTTGTTAAGGTAATGTTTGAATGAAAATATGCAAGTGAGGTATTGATATGTATTTGTTAGATGAATGGATAATGCATGGTATTAAATAGGTAATTGAATAACAATTTGAATTGGTATATAATGTGTATTGAAATGGTTATTTGGGTTGTCAACTGAGTTGTAAAATGTGGTCATTTATGCTTGTGAATGCTTGTGTTTTTAGGGTGGCAAAACAGCTTTACAAATAGTCTATTTTTGTCCACATGGGTAGAGACACAAGCGTGTGTCTCAGCCGTGTGCGACACACGGTCATGCTACACAGCCGTGTGCCCCTTAGGGTACCCTTTTGAATTAAGTCAGTCCACTGGCCGTGTGTAACACACGGGCTGGCACATGGGCTTGTGGCCAGTCGTGTGACCCAAGTTCGTAACCTCTCTAGTTTTCCACGGCCATGGCACACAGGCATGTCCTCGGCCGTGTGACACAAGTCAGTATGTATGCCTTGTTTTCACACAGCCTTAGACACGGGCGTGTCTATCAGCCGTGTGAGGCACACGGCTTGTTCACATGAGCGTGTGATACTTGACATGTTGAAATTTTTCTAAGTTTCCAAAAACTTTAATATGTTACCGATTTAGTCTCGAATGCATGTTTTAAGCTAAGTATGCTCGTTTTAAGTACATATTGAATGTGATTCAATGACAGTTATTGAAATGACATGATAATTGATAAATGATTATTCTGAACTGAGTTACAAGTCTGTTAATGCCTCTTTACATATTCCGACGATGGTTACGAGTTAGGGGTGTTACAGTTAGCCCGCTGAACTAGTAACTTAACTCAGATACTTAGGTAACTACACCACACCAAAGGCTTCATAAATGTATAACAAGGGCACCGAAGTGCAGACTAGGGTATAAATGTGAAAACAGGGGCACCGAAGTGCAAATCCCGTACAAGCGTGCATTCTAACCCTATTGGCATCCCAATTGTATCCTAGTGATTACTACGTTCAACCAGGCATTTCATGTAATCCATTTCCTTTAAACATATTTATCAGTCAATGGCACTTCATTGTTTCCGTACACATGATATAATATCAATATATATATTCATACTGTCAATGTGGCATCACAAAGATAAACATCATCTATTAATCGCTTTCATATTTCCCGATACACATGCTGTAACAATTCATAATCATGCTGAAATCGCATATATATCATATCTCATAAATATTTAATAGTTTTCTAATAAATCTTTTCTCACCTTATATTTAGTTATAGTATTTCGAGTTTCAGCTCACATTTTAAACATCATATATAAGTATATACATTCATGAATCAGCATTAACATTATTTATATTTATAGGTATGTACAATTCTATACATACGAGCTTACTTGGCTAAATTGCAGAAATGTCAAAGTATAAGGGTTATATGGTAATTTTTCATTCTCCTCAATTTTCCACCCGATCTTGATCTAAATTAATAATTTAATTCAATCTATTAATTTAGACAATAAAACAATGTATTTTATGCAATTTAGTCATTTTTGACATTTTTACAAAATTACCTCTAAAGTTTTACTTTTATTCAATTTAGTCCCTAAGCCCAAAACATGCACATTAACCATTTTTAATGCCAATTTATAATATTGGAATATTCATGGCACCCATATGAGCCCATATTTTCAAAAATTTCATATTAAATCCTTACATTTTAACTATATAACAATTTACCATATGAGCCCATATTTTCAAAAATTTCATATTAAATCCTTACATTTTAACTATATAACAATTTAGTCCCTAATTGATAAATTCATCAAAAATCACTTAACAAAATTCTTTCACATAACAACTAATAACTCAAATTCATCATTTAACATCTAAAATCATAAGGTTCATCAATAACACATTCAAAATCTTTAATAATTTCAAAATCGAAGGTACGGGTTAGTTGAACCTAGTTGCAACGATCTCAAAAACAATTATTAGAAACGAGTGGAAAATGGCTTACCATGCATGAATTGAAGCATGGTCGAACCTTGGTTCTTCTTGCCATGGTTTTTCGGTGATGAAAACATGAAATGAAGAAAGAAAACCCTTTTTTTTTCTTACTTTATTAACTTTTATTTCTTTATTTTATCTTTTATCTTTTAATAATATTATTATAACATATAAAACCATATAAAATTAAAATAAAATAAGATTTAACCGCCCACCAACTTAAGAATGGGTAATTTACCCATTAAGTTCATCCAATTATAATTCTTTAATCAATTCAACACCTTTAAACTAATAGCGATTAATTTTTTTCAACTTTTACAATTTAGTCCTTTATGCTTAATTAATTATCGAAACGTTAAAATTTCTTAACAAAACTTTAATACCACATTAACGACACTCTGTAAATATTTATAAAAATATTTACAGCTCGGTTTATAGAAACAAAGTCCCTAAGGTCAAACCACTTGAACTTAATAATTCGCTTATATAACATAAATTATCAAATAAAAAACTTTTTTAAAACTATATTTGACTTATAAATATTAAATACTAATATTTTACGAGCTTACTCATCGGATTTGGCGGCCCCAAAACCACTGTTTTTGACACCACTGAAAAACGGGATGTTACATATCCTTAAAGTCAAGCGGTTTTGGAAAATGAGATTTTGGGACATCGTTTCTATAAACTGAGTCTGTGAATATTTTTATTAAATATTTACGGTGTGTTATTAGAATCGTATTAAAATTTGGTTAACAAATTTTAATGTTTAGATAGTTAATTAAAGAAAAAGGATTGAATCATAAAAATTGTAAAAGTTAATTGCTATTAGATTATATAGGCTAAATGAGTATAAATGTAGCACCCCAAACCCGGCCCAGACGTTATGGCCTGATCTAGCGTGTCATATTGAAGTATTTTATTGAAAACCTTATTTTCATTGAAAACCCTTCAAAGAGAAAATTAAGTAACATTCAGTTTATATTTAGTTTCCAAAGCATAAAATTCAGTTTGTATTTAGTTTCCAAAGCGTAGTAATGACAAGGAAATAATATCTAGCGAATATGCCTTATTACAATCCAGACTGAAGTAACTTCAAATACTAGAAATTATAGGCTTAAAAAAACAAGTCCAAGTCGTCTTGCTAGTTGGCCACCTTAGAGTCCCTCCAACCGTCGAACCACCTACCAAGGATCACCTGAGAAAAATAAAAGAGGGGGTGATTTTTCGAAAAATCAGTGTGTACAACCCTCAAAGAGTATTAAGCAATCATTAACCATTTTGGGCCTGAGCCCAATTCAATAACGATGGCCTTTATGCCTTAGCCCATATTAGCCTCTGTTGGACCGAAGCCTACATCGCAATCATATCATAATAACATCATACATGCAATGCTATGCAACCCACCCCAATAATCCAACCGCTACACACCAACTCCGTCCCCCAGTACACATCATGTGGGGATATAAATATTGACCCACCCATCCGGTACACATCAATGGTAGCCTGGTTGCGGTACTACCTTTATTACAGCAAGCTGCTAATCAAATATTAGGCTTAATAGCCATCGATGGATCCATGGTCGTCAAGCAACCATGCGATTCTCATATACTTCCTCCGTTTCATAATTCCCAACCCATATGCAACCTAAACAGAATATCATATGAATGCGGCAGGTATACATGTAACATCCATAAGTCTTACATTCAACACATAGAGGTATTTTAGTCATTTTTTCGCCCTTAGGGGCATTTCGGTAATTTCTTTTTATTATGAGTTTATTACTTACCTTGGCCCGTTAACAAGTCCTCGTTGGCTAAAGTGAACAAGTACTATGCAACAGGTAGGATTCCAGAGAATAGGAGGTGAGTCATTAAGACCGCTTAAGTACCAAGCTCTCCCTAGATCCAATCCTAGACATGCATATACCCATTGCCACACCTGAACCTTATGACTCATCCACGGTCGCAATTAATTAATTATTTAAGTTTTGTATCTGATTGAGTAGTTACCAAAAACTAGGTCCACAACCACTTACTAAACACTAACAGATCCATACTTATTCATTTGGCCCCTTTAGGCCCAATCTCATTCATATGGCCTATCGGGCCCAATCACATTCATGTGGCCCATCAATCCTAATCACATTCATATGGCCTATCAAGCCCAAATCAATTCCAGGCCATGCAACCAACATGACTATTACAACACTTAGCATCAAATTGTCAATTATGCCTATCATGGGACCACAACCCATCAAGCCCATCTAGCCCATTCTGGCCCGGTTGCCCAAAACACGGCCAAGACTATGAGATCACTCATAGGGCCTCTGATAATGTATCGGTTCCCCCCTTACGAGTGTTCACACACTCGTAAGACTACCGTAGCCAAACTTTTAGCTTTTCAGCATTTCGGCTTTTCGACATTTTGGGATTTACCAGTCTACGGTGTGTGTGTGTGTAGTGTATGTACACACCTGGTACTAAAAGGTGTTGCGATCTCCTTAGCCACGAACCTAAAAATGATATCACTCAATGATTAATCACACATTTATCAAATACGATCACCAAAAATTAAAAATCTCACATTTGCCTTACCTTGAACGACAAGCCTTAACAGCCCTTCCTTGATCACTAATCACGACTATTTCTTAAATCTGCATCCAACTTAATCATTAAGAACTAAACAACAAGTGACTCACAATCATATTAAGTCACTCTTAAATCATCCATGACTATTCATCCAACCTTAACCAATAAAAGAGGAATACTTACCTAAAACCCTAAAACACCTAAAGAGCAATTCAGCAGAGATCTGAACTCCGAGATTTGATACTAATCCCCTACCAAATCGATTTAAAAAGAGGGAGGGAGAGAAGAAATCGGTACTAGGAAAATCGATTAAAAGAGCAAAGCACTTATACAAGAATCAGCCAAAGTAGAGAGAGTAGTGGCGACACAGAGGGTCTTCAGCCAAAGAGGTATTTGGCTTTTAAGATTTGTATAGTGAAAGAGGTTATTCGGCACAAATAAAAAGAAGAGAAGAAGGAATTGGCTAAAACCAAAGGTGAATCAAATGAGAATTTGAGTAGAGAAAGAATGGAAAATCGGTAAGCAAGGAACAAGGAATTCGGCTTCTGAGCACTTAGAGAGGAAAAAGTGTTTCAGCAACACAAAAATGAGGAATTCGGCTAAAGGAAGAGAAGCAATTTCGGTATTACTCTAGAATCCCCAAAATCGGCACCTACATATACTATAGCCGAATTTACCTATCCCCAAATTCCCAATTCGGCTCCACTTCTCTACACCCCTCATCTCCTAACTTTTCTCCCTAATAACTCCTTAATCCCTTCCTTGAATTTCTCCTCTGATCACTCTATTCAGAATTCACACCCAACACCACCACTGGCCATTCATTGAGCAAACTTTCTTTTAAACTTTCTCTGGCTAGACTGAAGACCAAGGCAAGATCAATGAAAGTCGAAAGTATATGGAACTACATCAAGAAGTCTTTCCCTACTACCGTACCGCTTGTTTCCATAAAAAGATGAGTGAAGAGTGGGCAGGACTGGAGGAATCAGAGGAATCGGACTTTCTTCTTTTTTATTATGCGATTTCTAACCACACTCAAGAGATTCAATGGGAGCATTCACTCTCTCCTTCTTTTGAGCAAGGAGGGATTCGAACCCCGAACCTCCTTGCCATGCATGTGACGCCACCTCTAAGCCCCACACGTGACGCTACTTGCCACTCCAACACAAGGCTTCTTGTGTCCAATTCCTCCTTCATTTATTTAAAAACCAAACTACTTGCCAACAAGGTTCTTTTAATTATTAAACTATAATTTCCTTCACCCCAAAATTCAAACTCAAAACTTAACCAAGGCCTATTATCACATAAATAACACTTGACTAGGAATATTAAGCACACTTTTTATCAAAACCGAAAAAAAAGTTCTGGATTTTTGGGGCATTACAATAAATGAATAATTTAATGGTTTTAAATGGAAAATATGCCATAATTGTTGATGGTAGACGGTTCGTAGTGGGATTTAATGAATTGCATATTAAAAATTCAGTAATTTTATTAAAATAAAAATGTTAATAAGCATGAAATGTCTTGATCTTCTTCTTTCTTGATTATCTACCACCGAAACACCATGGAAAGAAGAATCAAGATTCGGCCATTGATGTTCTCATGCATGGTAAGCTATTTTTCATCTGTTTCTTATAATTTTCATGTTTTTGAGATCATTGCAAATAGGTCCAACTAACACGTATCACCGTTTTCAAATTTTTTAAATATTTTAGAACTTATCATTGATGAGTTTGTAGTGTTTTGAAGTTTAATGATAAATTTATAAGCTTCATAGTTAAATATGACTATTTTGTAAAGTGATTTTTAGTGATTTTAATATTTAGGGATTAAATCATCTAAATGATAAATTTTAATGTAGATAGTGTGAAATAATGAGAATTATGGGTTGTAATGGACCTCTAGGAGAATCAGCTAACATGGTTTTTCATTGATTACGGTTAATTTGTGAATTTTGAATTTAGGGACTAAATTGCATAAAATTTAAAATATTGGGGTAATTTTGTAAAATGATATTGTAAGGGCTTAATTGTATTAAATTGTTCATTTAAGTGTTGAAATGATATTATTTGAATGAAAATATTAGTTAGATCACAAAACGAACCAAACGGATCTAAACCGAGGAAAAGCTAATGTGTCAGATTAGTCGTCGGCTTCATTTTTACAACTGTATTTGTCAAGGTAAGTTTGTATTTCATTATAAAATATTACATTTGAATTTATAAGATTGATTGATATCTTTATATAAATATTTATGTATTGATGATTAAGATTATTTTGATTTGAGAAAAGGAAAGGACCATGATTGAAATACATTATGGTATTATACTCAAAAAGGAAAAGACCATGGTTGAAAGACACCATGGCATTACATTCGGTATTTCTGAATCTATGAAAAGGTTGAAAAGGAAGCTATCTGAAAAGGATAACAAATGAAACGGTTGAAAAGGAAGCTATCCGAAAAGGATAACAAATGAAAAGATTGAAAAGGATGTATTCGAAAAGGATATCAAATGAAAAGGTTGAAAAGGATATTATTCGAAAAGGATATCAAAGGAAAAAATCAAAAAGGATAGCAACGAAAGGTTGTTATCTCACCCTTTAACCATTCGCTATTCAGGTAACATGTTTCAAGTGAGATATGTATCATAAGTATGAATTTGAGATGAATGTTTTGATTAGTATAGTTTGATAATGAATATTAATGCCTTGGTGTAATTATATGTTTCATATGTCTATAAATATGTTATCTAGTTATGTTTATGGTGTGTTTAGAGAATTAAATGGTATATGAGTATTTTCTGAATATTCGATATTGTTTCATTTGGTTTAACAAGTAATTAAAGTTTTAAAAGAGAACATGGATATGTAAAATGATTCATGGTTTTGAAAGATGATATAGATTATATTGAGATGTGTACTTGAAATGAAAAGAAATCATTTATTGAATATATGTGATGGATGAAATATGTAATTGAAATGCTTGTTATAAAACATGCCATAAATTGGTTGGATTTACATGTGTTATTTCACCTACTGACCTTGTGAAGTGGTGTGTATAGGAAAGGAAATTTTACTTATGACATAATAAAACTATGCTTGGTTTAACATAATATGTTCAGTAAGTTTCAATTTCCTTTATATGAGCTTACTAAGCACTAGTTGCTTATGTTGTTGTTTTCTCTGTCTTGCAGATCATCTAAAAGCTAAATCAATTGAAATCTCGTCGAAGCACCATCACACTATCCATTCTTCATATTGGTAGTTTTGGTTAACGATTATAAATGGCATGTAATAGGAGTTTTTATGCTATGTACCAATGTGGTGTGGTTGAGGTTTACTTGCCTATATGTCTTGATGTTGGCTTATAAATGTATTTATGTAGTATGTGTTTTGGACACTTGTGAATATCTTGAGATTTAAATGGTTTTTGGTTCATTAAAGTATGAATGAAGTGGTTAAATGGTAGATGTATGATGTAAGTTTAAAGTATGAATTTATGACAATGAGTTTGAGCTGATTTGGATGTTGACTTGTGGTACTAATGACGGTACATTGGATAGACATTTAGATTAAATGATATATGTGTGTTTTGGCAATTTAGTATTTTTAAGTGGTGTCAAGCATATGTATGCCTTAATGTTTATAGTTAATGGACTGTAATTAATGGTATAAATTGATAGGTTGTTGAATACTTATGCATGCCTTGTAATGATAGGTAAACTATGGTTGAATGACATGTAGTTTGAAATGGATTTGGTATGCTTGATATATGTTTAATTAATGAACTTGAGATGTTAGTTGGATTGATTTTGGTGTATGAATTGTGGTGCCTTTTGTTGGCATATTAGTTAGGTTTATAGAATGGTTGATTTGGTATGTTTTTGGTATGTTTTAAAATTTTTTGGTCAAATGAAAATGATTGGAAATGGTATGGTTTGTTGTGAAAAAATAGGGTGATGTTTTGGCTTGTTTTAGGGGCAACTTATGCTGCACACGGGTTGTCACACGGCCGGGTGTTTCAAGTCAGTATGCTACATGATCTAAGGCACAGACTGCGACACGGCCATGTGACTCAATATCGAATGCACACACAGTTTGGCACACGGCCTGTGGCACGGCTGTGTGGCCCTATTTCAAATATCCACACAGACGGACACAAAGGCTGAGACACGGTTGTGTGTCTAGACTCAAATGTCCACATGGTTTGGGCTATGTTACATGGCCTATCCACACGGCCGTGTGACCCCTATTTCTAAAATTTTTCAAAATTTTCATGATATTTCTATTTTGATTCAAATTAGTCTCTATTTGATTTTAAATTATTTTTAGGGCCCCGTAAACTCGTTTTATGGCCCGTAAGTATATTTTTGCTATAGTTAAATTGAGTTTTTAAATGATAATATTTAAATTCCATAATTATTTATGTTTTGAAGTTGAATGTTCCATTTTGTACGGTAATACTCCGTAACCCTAATCTGGTGAAGGAAATAGGTTAGGGGTGTTACAGTAGTGGTCACTGAAGTTTAAATTCATGCCAAAAATAGATGAATGTCTACCAATAAATGTTTTAGATACATCATAGTAGGAGTTTTGTAACAAGTCAGTGAACCCACTGCACAACCGTGTAGTAGGACTTTCTGCTTCAGCTTCGATTCCAACATTAGTCACAACGGTGGCCGAAGATGGTTTAGATCCATCAACCTTGGAAAACTCGACATATAACTCCATTACAAAATTTTTCCATGAGCAGTGCAATGATATGACAACCTCGATCTCGAGCTCATCTTTCATATCAAATAACTCATACCTATAGGGGTCAACGAAAGCAAGATATCTACATTGCAACCTCGAAATTCTTCCTCGGGTCGAACCCTTCACTTTCTTCCTCATTCTAGTCCATCTCTCACGCAATTGAATGGCACGATTGAATGCCAATTCCACAGACTGGGTTCCTGGAAATACCATCCCGACTTTTGTATTACAGATTTGACCATCGTAGTGAATAATGGATTTCACTCATCGACTCATTTCAATATAGGTTACAAATTGGATGAGCAGAAGCAAAATAAATTAGTAGACGGTTGTCCAAATAAATGCACACGAATCTCGCAACTCAACTCTTTAATGTTTGATATGAATTTTGTTGTATGCCTAAGTTAAGAATATTTTCTTGCTTTAATAAGAAAATAGAACAAGGAAAGAAGGAATGTATGCCCCAAAATCGATTTCTGAATACGCGCTTTCGTCGAATAATGATGATGAAACACAAAATATTACTAAAAAATGTGTTTCACAAGTCATATAATTTCATTGGAAGCGTACTTCAGAGGGTATTATGTGCCTTATAACATGCTTCAAACATACAGAAAGATTCTTGGGTCACGTACTTTTTTCAGCAGAGAAGAAAAATAAAAGTACCTGACCCCTCGTATTTTTTAGTAGATTTTAAGCATGTTTTGAATATCTTTGATAAAGACGCTAGTCCTGCGGTGAGTTTTTAACCGCAGGAATTTTCTACTTTGCAATCCCACCCTTGCCCTGGGCGTAAAAAAGGGGTCTCCCACTCCATACTTCATCATCCCTCAAACATCTTCTCCCCCAACTTATCTATCCTTCCAATATACAACATTGCTCAGTGTTAAAAATTTTGGTCGCTAATAAAATTTGGACCGTTCGAGGTATTCTTGAGTCGTCGATAATGCGATATTACTTGAGACGTGCATATTTCAAATATCCTATTGAGATGGGACTATTACCTTCGAAACCTATCTTGGGGAAATCGGGTTCCTGATTGATTTTGCTTTGTACGTTCATGAGTAGAAGTCTACGTAGAAGTCTCAATCGACGGTCGTTATACGATCATGGATCGAGGTATAACGGGGGAGCTAGTTGACAGTCGTTACGCCGCCATGAGCTCAAACTTTTCGAGTACCTGGAAATGTTGTCTTATAAATACCATATAAAAATTTGATGGCATAATCATACGAAAAAATTGTGAGGCTTCTCACTATAATCGGTGTAATTTTTTTCTCCATTTCTAGACAGTTGGTACCTTTAACTAGGGGTGAGCAAAATCCGGTTCGATTCGAAAAACTCGATAAAATTTTCAAGTTTTGAATTAAATAGTTCGAGTTATTTGAGTTAATCAAGTTATTTAGATAAACTCGAATAAAAAATTAAGTTTTTCAGTTTAACTCGAATATAAATTACACAATTTGAGTTATCAGAAAATTAGAATAAAAAAGACAAAACTACGCCGTTTTGATAAATATTTACCTTTTCTAAATTTAAAAATCAAAACCATTAAGTTAAAAGGCAAAACTATGTTGTTTTGATAAATGTTTACTCATTAATTTAAAAGGCAAAACCATTATATTGTTTATGTAGTTAAATAATTTGGTACTTCGTTTACTAGTTAAATAATCAATTTAGGTAAACGCAACATTGAGTATAAATAATAAGATTTGTTAACTCGACTCGACTCGACTTGACTCAAAAGTTTTTTTACTCGATTCGATCCGATTTGAAAAAAATTCAAATTAAGTTCGGTTGCTAAAATAAGATTCGTCAACTCGACTAACTCAAAAATTTTTTACTAGATTCGACTCAACTCAATCAAATACTCACCCCTACCTTTAACCTTCCTTCTTATCCAAACGTCGACACCACTATGGACGCAAGAGAACTCTTAGGCGGAGAACGACTATTACGATGCTGTAAAGGTGATGCTCCTTTCGGGGTGACAATGGTTTTCGTTATTAAACAACCTATTAATAACTACAATCGTTGCCAATCCGACTCGAGTTTAACCTCTACTATGCCAGAACATCTGCTCTTTGCCTAAGAGCCCTCTTGTGTACACCTCGATGTCAGCCTTCGAATAAAAATGAAAGGTTAAAGATACCAACTTCTTGGAAATAGAGAAAAAAATTACATTGATTACATCGAAAATCCCTCTATTTTTCCCTATGATTATGACCTCAATCTTATGTATGATATATATATAAGTCATCATTTACAGGTATCCAAAAAGCTTGAACTCATAACTGCATAATGGCCGTCAACTAGCCCCCGGTTATACCCAAGTCTGTGACCGCATCACGATCGCCAACTGGGACTTCCACCTAGACTTCGACTCGTGACCATATCAAGTACTGTCACCCTAAAACCTGACTTTCCAAGATGGATATTTGAGTTAATGGTCCTATCCAGCCATGACATACGAAATGTATGTGTTCTAAAGTGCGTTATCACATTCCCGACCCCTCAAATTTACCTATAAACTTTTGCGGTGTCAGCCCTAAACCCTTTAAAAACCCCAACCCTAGCAAAACCCTTAAATTTAACATAATTTCCCTTTCTCTCTAAAAAAAAGGTCTATTTTCCTAAATTTAAAAAAATAGCCTAAAAGTCCAAATAAAAAAATCGACATATATAGTTAATTTAGCCCAACTTTCTCTCTCCAAAAATGGCCTAAAATCCCAAATAAATTTTTTTTTGACATATATAGTTAATTTAGCCCAACTTATCATTTTAAAATTATAGAAAATGAATCACTTATCTGTGATTGCATAGGATTCACTGCACACTCATCAATTTCCAAGATAATCTTACCCTTTTTTCTCTTTTACAATTTAGAGCCTTACGTGCAATAAATAACAATGAGCAACTTTCACCAACTTATGTAAATACGTTTTCTTATTTTTTTGCTCTTTGCTGGACAAACATCATTAGAATCACGTTACCAACAGACACATGTCCTAAAGGACAGATACATGGATCAATGCCCATGCAAAGGTTCTGAAAACCAGATCCCTAAACAAAGTGTAACCTTGTACCTTCAACAAAAGAAGAAATGGAAGAGGAATCATCACCTATAACATAGGCCTCAGCCATTAATGGGAACCATTAATGCAAATGGTTCTCTTTACCTACGGTCCTCCATTTCCACTGGTACTCTCAGTGATAAACAAAAGGGAGATAATTAGGTGCTAAAAAATGAGTTCAAGCTCTCAACTTACATAGATTTCATATGATGCCTAAAAATAAGGCATTCATTTTCATTTTGAATTTCCACCACTCTTTATGACTCAAGATTCAGAATTGGATTGGTGCAATCGATAGATCTTTAGGATGTAAACATGGCCTTTGAATGTTGTGTTGGACTCTTGCTAGACATTGACGCTCCTGTTAAGCTTTCAATCAAGCAACTTTATGAATCTTCAAAAGCCTAGTTCTACCCCTACCTTTGCTTGAAAAACCTTTCTCCCATTTTCGAGTGAAAATAGTCTCGTTTATGTGCTCCTCGTCCTTCATAAGTATTGGATCAATTGTATTTCTCTTATTGTCTAGCTCCATCAATTACTCAGTTAGGCCTCTACAACCTCGAGATTTTATAGATCATAAGGGTCGTAGTCGGCCTTTTTCTCTATGTTCTAGTGTACTGGCTGACCAGAAGCCTTCACTTTCCTCTTGATTGCTTCTTTATCCACAACCTATTGATTGTTTTTTGCTCTTACCCTTTTATTGTTAAATCTAAAATTGACTAAAGAATTATTTGGAAGTTTATATTATTTTTTTAAAAATTATATATTTGTTACATTGCTTTTGTTTTGTTTCTAATCTCCTAGACCCAGTTTATACTTTAGGCCATACAAGACATTTATAATACTTTTTACTTAAGCAAAGTCTCAACCTTTTGGCTATTTTACTCAACTAACCTCAAAAAAAAATATTTATAAAAATGACTCTATTTGAAAAACTATGACGGAAATAACTTGAAGTCTATAGTGTCGGCTGGTGTCAACTATCTCATTTAGAATATTTATAGAGTCATTAAAATAGTATTAAAATTTGGTTAAGAAATTTTGATGTTTAGATAGTTAATTAAAGAAAAATGACTAAATTGAAAAAAGTGCAAAACATGGTAATTATAGCGTTTAGGTGATCGAATGGTTTAATTAATAAATGAGGAAGGAATTAAGTAGCAACTATGCCTTAATTAGTTAAGTGAGACGACAATTAAATTGAAAATGATAAATAACGTGTTTTCAATGGCAAATTTGTAAATTAAGGAAAGTTTAAGCAAAATTAAAGAATATTAAAGAAGGAATAAACAATTTATCTTAATTTTCACATCATCTTGCCGAAAACACCATAGGAACTTAATTTGGAGGTTCGCCCATTGCTAACTCTTGCATATAAGTCCATTTTGTTTATGTTTCTTGTAATTTTTATGTTTTTGATATCGTTGCAATTAGGTACAGCTAGCTCGTACCTTCGTTTTTGAATCTGTTAAAAATTATAGAAGTTTTTGTTGATGAATCTTGAATTTTTTTTATGATAACCATGTATTTGAAACGTTGGTTGTGTTGTTTGATAATTTTGTGAAATGATTTTTTTAGATTTTGATTTTAGGATTAAATTGTGAAAATATCAAAATTTTAGGGTTTGATAGTGAATTTGATGTTTATTAGGGACTATTTAAGGGCTTAGTATATTCCGCTAGAATATTTACTTGAGAAAATGGTTAATTTAATGATTTTCGGATTAAGGGACTAAATTGTAAAAGTTGTAAAAGTTAGGGGTAATTGTGTAAATTTTAAAAATAAAAAGATATAAAACATAAAGTGAATTGGAAGGTGAAATTTAAGCTAATAATTGAAGAATTTTACATTTTAGATCAAGACCCAATTGATACTCGTGGAAAAGGAAAAATTATGGAATAGTTCCTAAACTTTTGCAACTACTACAATTCAGTCCAGGTAAGTTCGTACAGTTTATGATTTAACATCTATATAAAATGTTTAATGATATAATGTGATATACTAGATATATTTTATTATTAATTGATGAAATTTATTTGAGAAAAGTTGTTGAAATTCAATACTTGGATCGAATTGAACGTGGGATAGAGTACAATCAAGATATGGTGTGTTGTGGGGGATTGGAATGGAGAATGTTGTGGAGTGATATGTATGTATGTTTCCCGAGTTGACCGAGGTTCAGTATTTGTTGCGAACTTTCATGTTATACTATCTGTTTTGGTGTGTTTCGGTTGGACTAGCTCTTACGAGCACTAGTCTCTTTTGGATGGATTAGCTCTTACGAGCACTAGTGTGTTTTGGATGGATTAGCTCTTATGAGCATCTGGTGTGTTTCGGATGGAATATGGATGTACTCATATCCTTAATCAAGGTAACTTGTTTAGTAATTTTGATGCTTTTGTCGTGTATTTGAGTTTGGAATTGAATTTTACGATTCACCGGTTGAGATTGTGGATGATAGGAAACACATATGGTTGTATTATTATTATTATTATTATTATTATTATTATTATTATTATTATTATTATTATTATTATTATTATTATTATTACTATTATTACTATTTGATTTGTTGTACTTATTTCGATAAGATTTATCGTTTAATATGTCAAACTTATTGAGCTTCAATAAGCTTACTTGTGTTATTTCCTGTTCTTGTAGATACTTTGGAAGGTTGGACGGTCAGATCGACACTCAAGTCACACTATCCATATATTTCAGTAGTTTTTGGAACGTTCATTTTGGATTATATGGCATGTAATAGGCTTTTGAGTCATTACTATTGTTTTGGATATGTAAAATGTTAAGTATGACCTTAAGTGCAACTAATTAACTTATATGTTATATGTATGAATGAGGTAAGATGTTTTAATGCAAATATGAATGATATGTGTTAATGCAATGTTGTATTTGAGGTGTCTATGATAGGTACATTGGTTATGTGTTAGATTTGGTGAATTTATAAGTTGTGATTGATGTTTCATTTTGATGTATAATTGTATATACTTATGGTATCAATGAGGATACATTGGTTAGGCACTTAGGATGTTGATTTGGCATGTTTTTAGCTTGTTTAATGTCATTTTGAATAGGTCTTTTGGCTCGTAAATGTATTGAGTCCAAGGAAGCTTGAAATGGTAAACTAGTCATTTAAGGTTCATTTTGGGTCCACACGGGCGTGTGACTCAGCCGTGTGAGACACACGGCCTGGTGACACGATCATGTATCATCTGGTGAGTTCTTTGGGGTGGAAGTTAGTAAGTTACACAGCCTAGTACATGGCCTGGTACACGGCGTGTGGGGAAATTTCGAGTGTTACACGGCCTGGCACACGGGCATGTGACATGCCCATGTGACCCTACACAGAAAGTTACACGGGTGAGGACACGGGTTGAGACACGACTGTGTGTCCCTAGTTTGATGGTTACACGACCATGTGACCCTTGTATCCAAATTTTTGTAACTTTTTCCTAAACTTTCCAAATGATTTCAATTTAGTCCTGAATTATTTCTAAAGTGTTTCTTGGGCTTGGGGGCTCAATATAGGGACGGTGTGTATATGTATGAATAGTTTATGTTATGATTATGATATTGAATGAAATTAAGTTTAAATGCTCTAATTGTATGGTAATATTCTGTAACTCTAATCCGGCGAAAGATACGAGTTAGGGGTGTTACATCATTGCTAGTATCACCCTCCATCATCCCTTAATCATGCCTTAATGATTGCCCCATCCAATAAAAATGATTTTTTTTTGTGTTGGCACTATAGTGGACGACATTAATATGTATTTTTTTGAGATACCTTTAAAAAAATATGAGTATTCTACAATTTAAAAAAAAAAAGAAAAAATAATATTTAATAAGTGTCGTCATTGAAGTGGCCGACACCAGTTCAAAATTTAAAAAAAAAAATTATTCTTTTTTGTGCCAATGTTGAAGTGACCGGCACTGGTTCAAAATAAAAAAAATGGATTGAAGAGGAACAGAGCTGCACTCTAATGGTGTCAATTGGCTTGAAGGACGTCAGTGATGGTTGACTGTATAATGTAGTGAAGGCGGTGGCTAGGGCAAATGGATAAGGAAGAAGAGATGGAGAAGGATGAAAAAAGTAAAGAATGAAAAATTAAATAAAACCAAAGCCCATCTGTTACTATGGTGAGCAAAACTCAATTCGACTCGAAAAAATTAAAAAAAATTAAATTTCGAGTTAATCGTATTATTCGAGTCAACTCGAATTTTTTTCGAATTTCGAGTTCAAATCGAGTTTGATTTTCGAATTCGAATAACTCGAATAATTCAAATAAATCAAATATCAAACTATAATATTTTACATTTTTACCCCAAACCCCCAAACTTTTTTACTTTTCCCCCAATACTTTTACTCTCTCCCACTTTCCCCCCAAAACTTTTATTCCCCTCCCATCCCACCCCCATCTACCCCAAACTCATTCCCCCCCCCCCTTTTTTGAATATTTTCCCACCATTTATTTTCCCCCAAAATTTTACTCCCCCAACCCTCAAAAACTTTTAATTTTCTCCCTAAACTTTTAATTTTCATCTTTACCCCAAATAAAAAATCATCCCAAAAAAATTTCTAAACTTAAATAGTAATAATTTTATTTTTATATATTATTTATATTATTAAATTAAATTTTACATTTTGTACTATTTATATTATTGAATTGTTTAATCATATTAAATCTTTATAAATTTCTGTTAAAATTAAATTATTGATGATGTCATAAAATATTCGTGTTAAAATTTTATATTGGTATCAATTTCACATTTTATCTTTAAAATAACTTTTATTAAAAAAAATCGCATTTTTTATATTTAATTATTTTTTAATTTCAAAATACATAGTGACAAAAATCAAAAGATAATTAAAGTAACTAAGCAAGTAAAGTAGCTAACTCATTTATAAAACATTAATAAATAAATTACGAGAAGATGAAAATTCATAACAAAATTTATTACGGTGGGTGACAGTAGTTACAAGAACCCAAAGTTATTTTTTTAATTTAACTTGAACAAAAATATTTGATTTGATTCAATTCAAACTCCATCTCACTCGACTCGATTCGAGAAAATTTTAAATCGAATTAAGATGATAAAATAGGATTCGTCAACTCGATTAACTCGAAATTTTTTCATTCAATTCGATTCAATCGAACGCTCACCTCTACCTATGACAATTATTGAGCAGAGAGATGACATGAAATGAAAACTCAACAAAAGGGAAAATCTCTTTTAATTACCAATGAAATAACAATGTTTTAACATTAATGGTCCACCAAACAAATTTTCATGTTAATGGTCTACATCTATATGTATGTATATATATATATATATATATATATATATATATATATATATGTATATATATATGTATATATTGGTGAATCACAATAATGGAGTAAAGCCTAAACAACAAAAGCGACTAGCGCGACTCAAACCCAAGCCATATTTAAAATAATAAACACCGTTAACCATCAAACCATCACATGAAATTCTATATTTTGAAATAATAATAATGCAATGGCTTCCACCGAACACCAAATATTGGGGATTTTATGTTAAAGTAAATTACTCTTTTTTTTCACAAGAATTTTTATCTTTAATTAATGGTATAATTCATTTTCATTTTTAATTATTTTATTTTTTCCAATTAGTTTCATAATAATAAAGTTAATTCATTGATAATTGTAAGGGATTTTTTCTTTTTCATCTCTCTCCTCAATAATGATTACATATGGATTTTGGTTTTTTTTTTCTCATTCTCTATTTCTCTTCTTTCTTTTTCATCTTTTCTTCCTTCTT
This sequence comes from Gossypium longicalyx, assembly GCA_025698465.1. Classification (NCBI taxonomy): domain Eukaryota; kingdom Viridiplantae; phylum Streptophyta; class Magnoliopsida; order Malvales; family Malvaceae; genus Gossypium; species Gossypium longicalyx. Next base: position 91,806,866 of record CM046997.1, on the reverse strand, counting down.
TAATTGTTTAAGTCGCCGCCTTCACTCCACTATGCAATTAATTAATGTCGGTCACTTCAATATTAGTTCTAAAAAAACAAAAATTAATTTTTTTAAATTTTGAACTGGTGCCAATCACTTCAAGGACGGTATTTATTAAAATATATATTTTATTTTAATCGTAGAATACTTATATTTTTGCATTTGAAAAAATTACATATGGGTGCCGGCCATTACAGTGTCGCACTAAAAAAAGTCACTTTTTATTGGACGGGGCAATCATTAAAGTGTGATTAGGGAATGATGAAAGGTAATGTCGGTAATAAGATGACTGACACAGTCTAACATTGTAAATTTCAAGTTATTTCTGTCATAATTTTTCAAACAATTATTTTTATAAATATTTATTTTTTTGAGATTAATTGGATAAAATAGCCCAACCTTTTATTTAAACTTAAATATAAAAATGTAACCTAAATCCGACCTGCCTATCTATATTTAATTTTTAAAAAATTATTTTCCCTATAATAATTTAAAATAAATGCATTGTACCTAAAAAAAAATTGAATGCAGTCTTCTTTTTTAAAAAATTGAAAAGACATAAATGTTTCTGAACGGCCGGAGAAAACAAGAAATAAGAATCATAAATAGTTTTGGCTTGTCGTTGAAATAGTGAGGACCTGACACCTGAGGGGTTAGAGAGATATTTGAGTTCTTTGAAGATACTAAATTATAAATAACATCATGGATAATAATTTTTTAAGCAAAAAAATAGGCTGACAGGGCTGACATTTAGTTGATGTAGCATTAGGACTAACTAGACTACATGATAATTAACTCTAACCATCGACGGATATAAGATAGCATTTTTAAAACAAATGTCCTTTTCTTTTAGGGTACATACGATTTTGTGTATTTCACTCCTAATAGGTCAGGGAGCGTTTATGTTGAAGATTTATTTGATTGGATGGAAAAATAGAGGGATGGGAGAAAAAAAAGAGAAAGTGAAAATAAAAACAAATTTTGAATGTGTTCAGTTGAGAATAAAAGTGAAAAGAAAGAAAATAAATGATAATTATTTTTTATCTTAATATATAAATATCAATCATTTCAAATTAAAATAATGAGAAGAGAGAAAACAAAAGAGATTTATATGTTAGTTAAAAATTATGTATTTTTTAAATATTTTATTTTTTTTCTTTCTATTTTTCACCTCCACCAAACAATTGATGGACCGAAAATGAATAGAAAAAATAATTTTCTTTCTATTTTTCTATCTCTCCTATTAAGCACACTTATAAAAAGGAAAATTACATTTTTAATTTCCTAATTTTTTATCTCTTCAATTGTCAACCCTTTCAATTTTATTTCTAAAACAAAGCTTAAAAGTTTTAAACAATTCCATCCTCAATTTTGGAAAAAAATTTCCTGGTCATTTACTAAGATCGAATATGATCATTTCAGTTTCATTGCTTAAGAAAAAACTCGCAGCATTTGTTTTCAAATAAATCTCACCTCTGGGTTAAAAGTACTTACCGTCTTCTACCAATTACTACAAATCACAAAAGACAATTCTAGAATGGCTTCAAAGGTAAATTCTCATTTAGTACTAGAGACACCAGTAATTAACAATTTTTTTATCTTATCAATCAATTAGAAGGAAAAAGGAACCAGTAACTTGTGTCTATGATTTACTTCAAAAGGAAAATTTACCAATCAATTTCGAGCTCGGTTCAGGCACTGACGTTACATTTCTCCATTTCTTTCAAACAGCTTGAGATTTCTGGCGCTTCATGTTCTGCAGGATAGGCTCCTTGACCTGCCAAAGAATAAAAGGGCCGGAAACAACGTATGAGAGAGGATAGAAATTTTAAGCATTGCTGGATCTTCATGATGCAAGTAACCTAGAAGGAATTTAAAGCATACCGTGCTTGCCTTCCTGCCTCGTTTATCTTGTGATGATCTACTACAAACAATAGTGTCTACCTCATCGCAGTTACCATTCACTCGGTTGTTCTCACATCCTGGGACAAAGCTCTCTCTTGAAGCTATTGGCTGGATAATTAGAAAGGAAACATCTTTGTTAGCTTTGCAGAATAGTCAAACCCGGACTTCAGTTCTTCTTAAAGTATGAGTATATTCGTACTTTGGAGTTTAGCTACAAGTATAGAAATATAATTTTCCAAACATATAAAACAATAAAATTGAGCGTGCACAGATCCAACATTCACTCCAAGCTGAGATAATAAGAAGGCTAGCTATCTAGTGGGAAATATGCAAGGCTTTAATTTGACACTAACCTGAGCCATGCTTATGGGTGTGTTTCCGTTGTCCCTGGTCTTTGAGATAGTCTGTTCACTTTGGTTCATGTCAGATCGGCCCCTCATGCGTGTTAGATCTGACCCAATGGAGTGGAGGACACCGCATGTAGACATATCCCTGAGTTTGCTTCCTATTGAACGGAGAATTATGTTCACAGTTCAAAACTTCTTCCGTGGCTTAACTCTTAACAATAATAGGAAACAGGTTCATTTTAGTACCAGTTGTTTGCATTTCCGGATGATTGGTCTTGTTATGAGGTTCAGTGCAATCCATGTCCTGCTCCATTAGGAAAATTAGCAATTTATTAAACATTATGCAGAAGATGCAGCATTGCACAAATAACAAAATTACAGCCATCACCATTGGGTCTTTGTTTAAAGCTCTCTTGAGTTCTAGTAGCTTTTTCTCTGTCAGATTGGAGTGGATGACACGCTTGCCTGGATCAATAATGAAAGAAATAACCAGGAATAATCCTACAAGACCATATGGAGGAAATAGTTAATAGGGTGGCAACACATACCTAGCCTACGGTTGCCTTTAGCTTCAATGAAACCATCCTGTGTCATCTTATTTATAAGCTTTCGGACAACAGTCTGATTTACTTGTCCGTCCAGCTTCTTCTGAAGCTTTGCAGCCGACACATATTTCATTGGAAGAGCATGGTACAAAGCCTAAAGTTACAATTAAGAAGTCAGAATTTGCAAACTAAAAAAAAAGAGCAACCAGGCAACTCTAACGATATGTAAGACGGTTAAACTTCATGTTGATCATTTAGAAAATGGAAATAGAATAGAATTTGAATACCTTCATATACATGTGATCTTCAACCTTTGGAGATTTCTGAGCAATCAGGACCTGGCCATCCGTTTCTTCTTTAACCGTAAATTCATACTCAGATTTCTGGCATTGTCTTTCATCATGTCAAGGAGAATGATCTAAAGCAGGTGATGAGGATAAAAATTTTAAATTATAAAGAAAATAACCTTCTGCTTGTTTATGGTGTAACTGTCTTTTCCACTTCTTGATAAAACACCTTCCTTTACAAGTTTGTCCATTATTTCTGATATCAATCAAAAGGTTTTAAAAGTAGTAACAGGTAAAAGTAGAGAATTTATTATTATAGAAGTTGAAATCCGGCACTGTAGAGTACTCCCCTCCTGTTTAAACTTTAATTTCGACCAAATCTTTTATTACCTTCTGTCAAAACCTGTATTCGCGCAAAATAGTAAGATTTAGAATCTGAATATTATGGCAAACAAGAGGGATATAAAAAGCAAAAGCAAAGTCAAAGTAGCAAAATACTCTGTACTAATTTCTGGCTCTATTGGCCAAAAATAATATGGGAAATTAAGATAGCACGCTTACCACTGAGATATCTGGGAAATGTGATAGGACATCAGTAAGTTCAACAGTGTCAAGATGAAGATTATCGATCCAAATCTTCACCCTTGCCAACTGTTGTTCATCTTCCACGGGGTCTTGAGTATCATCTATGCAGCAGGTAACAGATTATTAAAGAAACCTAATCTAGAAGGAAAAAACATCTCATAGAGAAAGAGGAAAGGTGAGGGGAAATTTTTTCTTAAAAAAAACTTCTTTATCAACTTTAAACTCTACAATGTCTAATTCCAGATTGATAACTTGAAAATGTTACCTTCATCAACCGCACTATTGTCTTCTTCTGATCGTTCCTTATCTGGCAGAATAACCATTGTTGTTACTGGCAATCAAATTCTCCCAACAAGAACTCATAAAAAACATGGCAGGGACAAATAAGGACCATAAGGTCTAGTGAAACAAATTATTTACCTACTGGAGCCACAATAAATTGGTCTTCTTGTGATTCACCAACCTGAAATCAGTAGAAAAAATCCAAGACCTCAACACAGCTTTAATCATTTGGATAGTGTGGTATCAGTTGGTTTCATATATTACAAGCGTGCTTTAAAGGGCAACAGTACATAAACTGAACAAAGGAGACTGTTATTTTACCTCAGTATCAGAGTCGGAAGATTCATCCCTTTGAACAGAGTCAACACCAAGGCTTACTTCTTCATCTTCAATGTCGTCATTTTCATCCCCACAAGGATCAAGTACACTTTTCACCTGTACAAAGTCACCGTTAACGAAAACTTTGATTAATATACGAACAACAAATGCGATCCCCGCAAGCCTTCAAAAAGTTACCTTGAGAGCTAACACAAAGTGCTTGCTGTTGACATTTCCAACTTCCATCCTTAAAGGATTTTTGGTCCATGAATTGTGAGCTTCGTCTTCCGTACAGCCTCTAAAGAATGGAGGCTCATAGTCCATTGGCTGTACTTGATGAAATTAGCGCGTTACCATAATACCATATTTTGAAGTTAAATCTAAAAAACTTTGACAAAACAGTTACGCGAAAACTGGAAAATCAGCACATAGACAAACAAGTAACGAGTTGCTTCAGTTCAATATGCCTTGCAAGCATGCGACAGCTGGCCAATTTTACGACAATTACCCGGAGAAGCGAACATATGCTCAACAACCAAATACCCAATCCACTTATATAGACAACAAGAATTCACAAATAATTTCCCATATTTTGTTGAACATTTGGGAAATTTTAAACTAAATTAGCCCCAGACTTGAGGTAGATGGTAAGCAAAGTCTTCACGGGGAAAATAAGAAAGGCGTACCGTCACATCATCATAGTAGAGGAGTTTCATTAGTATAGTACGCTGAAACAGAAGATAGAATAAATATATCACAATTAATAATACCAATACAGCTGTATGTAAAAGAAATATTTAGAAAGCTTATTTGCTAAAATTTACCTCTTCAGGCATCTTATCGAGAGTTCTCATCAATTGAACCAGAGTACGGATCATTTTACAAGCAGAACTCCTGAAATTTTACGTTGTTATGGAAGTTTTAACTTAAAATTGCATCTCTAAACAACAATGGGTAGAAAATTCAAGATTATACTGGGTTGAATGAATCGAATTTTTATCACCTCATTTGATTGGGAGTAACTTCAGTGGTGGAGTTGCAGATGAATGCTCTGCCATGCCTTTTGCTTCCAGTGCGATTAATATTCATCGAAACCTCTTGGGTATCAGAATTGGAATAGCTAAAAGAGACTGCATTGAGAAGGGATACTCAATTTGTTAAATCAAGAATCGAACCACTAAACTTTGAATACGGTTAGAAAAACGGTGACTCGGAATTTTACAGGAATATTCCTCAATCATTGCTCCATCTATTGATTCGCATATGCAGAACAATAGTGTTTTCAGGTACTTTTTCTGCAATGCATCATATACACCTGGGAAGAAGAGATAAATGAACGAATAATTAAATTCAAGGATGCGAAAACGATGAAAACAGGAAAAAGAAGTGAAAAATCAATGGAAAACACCTTGCCTTTCTCCATCCAATCAATCAGCCTACGAGACTCTGCATCCAACGGCATTAGCTTCTTGATCTTCATCTCTAATGATAATTGTTACGATTTTGAAGAAATTAGCCAAAGAGATTTTGGAAATTTTAAAATGAAATTTGTGAAAGTCTTAGAAGATGAAGCTTACCTAAAGCAGGGACGGATTTATCGTTGAAATAATTTTCTGGAAAAAGGCCTCTGATATAGCTAATATTGAAAATAGCAATACGAAGCAAGTTCCTCGTCTGTCAGGAGAAAAATCAATACACAAAGATGAGATCAAGTTAAATATATTTATAATCAAAGCTTCAATTCCAAAAGCTTCTAGGTCTAACTATGATAATAAAAATAATAAACTCGGATCCCTTGTGCAGCAAAATTCACGACAGAAACAGAAAAATAGAGCAAATTTTCTCGCGAAGTTGCGATGAAATATAAGGAATCAGTACTGAAAAAAAATTTAACGGCGGGCATTACCAGCTATGAGCAAAATTTTCATCGAAGCGACAAAGCAAAATTAAAATGTTCAGATCTGCAGACTATTGGTACATATAAAGCCTTTAATATCCAAGTTTCCTAGAGAAGTTAAATTTCAGCAAAAAACGAGAACAGAGATTTTGGTTTCTGCCTACGCTGCATTTATCAGATTGAGTTTTATCGATGCACTCAAATTTTTGAGGATAAAAGAAGGAACTGTATTACGATCAAACAGGAAAAAAACAGAGCAAAAAATTATGTAGCAACTAAGTATAGAACAGCAAACAAGCAAACTCAACGCTGTGTTGAGACATCAAATCAATGCCAGGGGGAAATCAAAGAAACGAGCTAGAACTGGATAGTAGAAATGTTTTACCAGAAGGAGAGAATCTTGCTCGGTGATCTCCGCTTCTTTAACCTTCTGCGCAACAACCTGAAAAGATAAAGCGGTACAAGTTATAACGAGATTGGAGTAGAGAAAATACGAAGAAAACGTGAAATCGTGATTATGGATGGGAAATGCTTTGATTTTAAAGCTCACCATTGTTGTAGGATTTTGATTGAGAGAGCTAAGAACTCAAATGGCAGAAAGCGAGGATAAAGAGAAATTTTGAGAGAAAACTAGAGTGTTTGGCTTGGAAATTTGAATCAAATTAGAGAGAGAGAGAAATTAAGTAATGGCGGGAGAGAAATGAGCTTGGAGAGTTAGGGAGTCGCTATTTATAGAAGGTCGGTACATGGAATTTAAATTTTAGGCACGGCTAAATTAAAAATGCAGATGGTGTGTTTGAACTGTAAAGTGTGATGATGAGGGATGAAATTGTTATTTTACATGAACATTAAGGGCGTTTTGGTCTTGGAATGCTGACGTGGCAGCTTCAGCTTGGCCAATACATCATCAACTAAGCACTGGTTGCCGGGACTTGGAGTACGTTGAAGCACCGTACCCACTTTGCCAATGAGAGACAGTTACATGAAAACTAGACGTCCGCTGAGCATCGTCGCGAGCTTGCTCATGAACCTCCATTTTCCATTTTCAAATAAAATGAAGGCTTAATCCATTGTTTATCCTTTTTTTTTTTTTAACAAGTGAGTAAATTCTAATTCTGATTTCTCTATTTTTTAAAATTATAAAAATAATTAAATTTCAATTTGATGATTATATTTCACTCAAATTCGATATTTAATTTATATATTTTAATTTTGATATAATTTGGTACATCAATTTTTATAATATTATTTATTAATTTAAATATTTTATTTTAATTAAAATAGTAATATAAATTTTTAATAATTGGTAGTACCATTAAATTTTTTATTAAATTTTAGTCAATTACAATTTTTTTATTACATGAATAATAAGTGTTTTTTTCTGTTAAAATTATCCATAAATGTTATAAAATAATATATAAAAATAATACACATGATAATATACAAAAGTAATGCAGGAATGTACATAAAGATGCATAAGATAATACACAAACAATGTTATAAAATAATACATAAGGAAATACACAAGATTATGCAATGCATAAATGTATAAATAAAATAATATCAACCTCAAGATTCATAAAAATATATATAAAATTATCATTCTTATTATCCTAAAGAAAGAATTTATGACCATAAATTATTGTAATATATATATCATGCATTACATAAATAAAAGTTATATATTGTATGTAAATTCAATACATTAACTCCACGTTTGGTTAGGGTGAATGGAATAAAGTTGTAATGGAATAAAGTTATAATAGAACAGAACTGTCATCAGTAATTCAATTATTTAGTTCAATAGAATTGAATAGAGTTGTAACAGTATTTTTATATTTGGTTGGAATGGAATAGATGTTGTAATAACATAAGGAAAAATATTTAAATGACCAGAATACCCTTAGCAGAATCTTTTTTAGGTAAATGATTATTGTTATTGTTATTAAATTTAAATAAGATTATTATTAAATATAATTTAATAAAAATAAAAGTAAATAATTTAATCATATTTTCACATAATTATTATTAAATATAATTTAATAAAATAATATATAATTTAATAATAAAAATATGAATTAATAAAAATCATAATAAATAATTTAATCATATTTTAACATAATTATTATTAAATATAATTTAATAAAATAATATATAATTTAATAATATTCTTAATATAATTATTATTAAAAATGAATTAATAAATAATTTAATCATATTTTAACATAATTATTAATACAATTTAATAAAATAATATATAATTTAATAGCTTTCTTAATATAATTATTATTATTTTAGGTACATGACTATTTTTTTCCAAATTTGGTTCATTCTATTTCTTGTCCTTGTTCACTTTTTCATTGAATCAAATGCAAGAATAATGTTGGAAAAGGTCACAAAGAAAAGCAAAAGTGTAAAAAGGATAAAATTACACAATATTCCATTACTTTTTTATATTCAAATTTGACAAGGGTCAATTCTTAAACCATTTTACTCCATAAATTACATTTTTATTACAATACAAGTTCAAACTTATACACCCACAAATGGTAGAAACATGAATTTGTTGATCACACTCCATAACCAACATTAAAATTGGTACAAATTCATTGAGGGATGATAATGGTGTCGATTTCCAACATATGTAAGAAATGTTGAGTTGTTTCTTAGCTCACATTAAGGCTCACTTGCACTATTGATGAATTGTTTTCAAAACCGAATTTTTACTGTCTATTTCTCCCACCACCGCTCTGCAAATCAATTAAAAACGAAACTAATTATATATATGAAGAATATAAATATATTAGGGACCATATAGAGCAGGAGAAGAATATATTGTAGGGAAGGTTAAAATTCATCCATAATGCTAATAAAGGAGGTAGATCAAAACATTAGTAGTACATGAACTTTTTTAAGTGAAATGGAGATAAGGGCAAATGAGTTGAGCTAAGAAAGAAAGAAAGAGAGCAGAGAACTGATCTGAGCTAAGATTTGAAAATAGTTGATAGTATAGGAAACATTAAACATGGTGTAAGTGTAACACCACTAACCCATATCTGACGCTGGAACAGGGTTACAGAGCATTATCGGACTTAAACTCAAACAATTATGCATTTAATATTCATTTCTCATATCAAACAAAAGCCATTCAAAATCATTCATATAGTCCCTCATACGAGCCCTCGAGGCCTTAAATAGTCATTTAAAAGGGGTTCGAGACTAAACAGAGTACTTAAGAAATTTTAAGAAAGCAAGGAAAATTTTCAAAGTGCAAGGGACACACGCCCATGTGGCCAAGCCGTGTGTCTCACACGGCCAAGTAACACGCCCATGTCTTAGGCCGTGTAGGCATTTGAAATGGGGATACACGGTCGTGTCCCAGCCCATTACCTACCCCGTGTAACTCACTAACTTGGGTCACACGGCCAGACCACATGCCCGTGTACCAGGCCGTGTAACCTTCGAAATGGCCTCACACACTCGTGTGTCAGGCCGTGTGAAAACTAGAGGGTATACTAACTTGTGCCACACGGTCAAGCCATACGTCTGTGTGCTAGGCCTTGTGAAGCTACTGACTTTATTTCTATAGAAGTATCAGGGGACACACGGTCGTGTCACCTGGCCGTGTATCACACACGGCTGAGACACACGCCCATGTCTCTACCTGTATGGACAAAAATAGGCCATTTCCAAGCCATATCTCTCACCCAAATAGGTTCCAACCTATACACATCAAATTGCATACAATCATGGCATATTGAGCATTCAAAACCAACCAAATTCAAGTTTATAACATGATCCATCCACACATACAACATGACATTCATAACACATTCATTTGACCACTTTAAAACATACCAATTATACTTCCAAAATCTACCTAAATGGTCAAATACATACATGAGACATTGTGCCTAAAACTTAACTTGCATACACATCTCAATTTCAACCAATTAATGCCAAACACAATCTCACAAGCAAAGTATTCGTAAAACAACTATACACCACATATCAAAGGGCTATTTGAGCATATATATACATATCAACATATGTGACCACCTTACAAACCATTTTAAATGACCAAAAACACAACAAGACATATAGACCACATTAGCCAAAACACCTATGCATGCCATTTAATGATAATATACAAAGTCCAAAATACCAAAATGAGAGTTTGATAGTGTGACACGATCTCTGACAACTTCTGAACCGAGCAAGCTTTCGAATCTCTATAAAACACAGAAATTAAAACAGAGTAAACAATTAAGCTTAATAAGTTCATATGGCTAATAAATACAACTTACCATTCATCCACAATTTAGATAAGTACAATTAAAACATAGATAAATTTCAATTGGTCCAAAGCCTAACACATAATCACAATCATGTTAGTCATGTATGAATACCTCAACTATGAATTACTTTTCGTATTTTACACGAATACCTGTACTGGTTCGTATTAACTCTTATAACCTCGTATCATCATCTGTGCCCATTGAACCATTTGGAATACTATTGAATACTCAGGTATCTCGCACACTAAGTGCTAATACGTGGTCAAAACCACCTCTATCTCATAACTCATATAGATGCTCACTCTCGAGCCATCACTAGGTCTACTCACACAAGCTATTAGTCAAGACGTAGCTACACGGTGCTGCTCACACAAGCTGTAAAGTAACCATAACACATGCCGAAAACTTAGCCACCGATAGGACATACAAGACTAGCACCCAAAATACAGTAACCGCTAATGACATGTCATTTGTATCCTATCTATTCCTAAGGTTCAAACGGGATTCCATACATCACCAAATCTTCGTCGAGTATTCCAGTGGAATCGTATTCATCAACAATGCAATAATAAATCAATTAAAACACAATTAATTTAATGCTTATTAACATACGAACTTACCTCGATAACAAAAATGACAAAATAGGATCGACTAGTCTGATACTTTATATTTCCCTCGATCTAGATCTGTACAAGGCTTAACTTGATCTAAATAATCAAATTCAATCCATTTAGTATTCATTATATTCAATTCAACCCAAAATACATATTTTTTTCAAATTTACACTTTTACCCCTAATATTTTAACTTCTTTACAATTTAGTCCTTAAGCCTGTAAATCGAAATTCATGCAATTCCATCCACATACTAAGCTAGTCGAATTCTATATAGACCGATAGCTATTAATAGAAATCATTATTTCACAATTTCACTATGAATTTCACACATTTTACAAATAAATCCCTAATTAATATTTTCAACAAAAATCAATTTACAAAAGTTGTTTATTTATCAACAAAGATTCATTTTCTTCTATCAAACATCAAAAAATCACATGCACACATTCATGGCAAACCCTAACCTTTTAATAGTTTTACAAATTAGTCCCTAGGCTAGCTAGATTAAGCTACAACGGCTTTAAAAACATAAAAATTATTAAAAATGGGATGAAAATTCACTCACATGCACAAGGAAGCAATGGTCAAACCTTCAAACACCTTCAATGGAGTTTCCTAGGTCTAATTTCAGTGAAAGTATGACAAACAAAGATGATAGCTTTTGTTAATCTTTATTTTACTTTAATTTATTTATTAAATTACATTTTTAACCTTTAATATTAACCTTAAAATCACTTAATTCATGCCCATCAATGTCCACTCATAAAAACAATGGTCTAATTACCATATAAATCTCTTAACCATTTAATTTCATAGCCATTTGGTAGCTTTAACTTATAATACTATAATTTTTCATCTTTTACAATTTAGTCTTTTTACCAAATTAAACATGCAAACGATAAAATTTCTTAATGAATTTTTTATACAACCTTGCTAATATTTCATAGACACTAAAATAATAATAAAATAAATATTCTCACATCGAATTTGTGGTCCCAAAACTACTGTTCTGAATTCATTGAAAATGGGCCGTTATAGTAAGCTTTAAACATTAAACATAAATTTGTGGTAATAAAAAGTTGTACGGGAAGATAATGTTAATTGTTCGATCGTTTTAGTCTTAGATCCAACAAACATCTAAATATCACAAAAGACTTGTTTAGTCTTAGACGAGATAAACATACTTACAATTACAGAACACATACATAATAACTTAATCCTTACAGTAAACTGAGAAGCCCTGTGAAAGAAAGAAACAGAAAACTAGTATGATAAGAAAACTTGAAAAGTAACTAAAAACAAAAAATTTACACTTCATGCCAAATTAATTATCACCTCTACTTTTGGACTATCTGTGAACAAACCAAACCAATTCCTTTTAAAGATCCGTGATTTAATGGATCCACCAAATGTTCAAACTTGAATCAAGCTTTGCATCCTCATCACTAAATTTCCTTATTTGAAACCACCAATAATCCCTTTGCTGCCAACATAGTACATACACTTAAAAGAACCATACTTGAAGCTACAAATAATTCTCAAATACCCCAAATCTCTTTTATGTTTGTTTACTCCATTTCATACATCTAGAATCTTTCTTGGACAATGGCGCCACTTAAATCCATTGCACTCTTACCAAATTCATCCACAATTCCCTTCTAATTCTAGATTTGTCCATATTTTTACGAACTAATACATTTCAAATCCATATCATTCTTGGTTTTACTACTTTGGCTAAGGTGCAAATATGAATCTTGCACTCTCCTCAACCCTCATTCCTTCTCTTCAACTAAGATAAATTTCAAGTAAGATTCATTATCAACATTAGACTATCAAGCAAGAATCTCAAATTCAATGCAAATAAAACAATAAATCGAATAAAAAACAAAAAATCCAATACACCTCTAAAAGAAAGAACTAGAAAATCTTAGATAATAGATTCGAAGAAGCAAACATATTCCATTAATTTAAGCTAAATACCAAATTGGCGCATTAACTAAATTTTTTCCCATTTTTTCCCTATAAGAATCATCAAAATCTCTAAACATTGGGATCCCAAAATTACACTTTTTTCCCATAATTTTTAATCTGGGTATTTGAAGCTACCTTTATCTACCTTAAACAAACAAACAAACAAACACTAGGCATGCACACAAGAATAACACATTATCTCTCCATGGCTTATAAAAATAAAGTTTCTTCCTTTTGTTTAAAAATTAAAATGATTTGTTATTGTCGGAGTTAGTGATCTTTTCCTAAAATGTATCATCAAATTCACAGAAAACCAAACATCAAAAAGGAAATATTTAAGAAAATGAGAAAATAGAGAAAAAAAATTTACTAGAAATGTTGGAGAAAACAGCGAGATGAAGAGCCTAAATATCGAAGAAGGGCAAGCTTTTTCAATCTAATACAAATAGAATGGAATCTCAGCGCTCTTCCCGGAAAGCCAAATTACTTGAACAAGGGTAAGTTTTACATTTGCTTTTACAATTGAAAAAGAAACATTGAAAAACAGATAGTTCGAATTAAAACTTACCAGATCTTAGATCCTGCAAGACTACTCAAAAAATGCTTCACTTTTTTTTTCAATGGATTAAGCTATTAGGGTTAATAGGAAATGAGATTAAAAAGAAAATTTTAAATTAAGTGAAAAAGAAATGAATTTTATAGTGGTGGAGGGAAGAAGAATGAAAAATATATATCAGTTGGGGATTGGAGATTGGGGATTTCAGGCGTGAGAAAGAGAATATATGAGTTGGGGATTTCCCTAATTTGCTATTCCACCCATTCCTTGAATCACCATTCAGTGGGGGAGCACAGAATGGTTTGATGCATTTTCACACTAAATAATCTCATAACGAATATGGCTGTAATAAGTATTATAGCCAACTAAACAATGGTTTGGTGATGGGTCCACTGAATTGGGCTGTAATGTATTACCATTAAAGTCAACCAAATGTGCTGCAAGTTTATTTTATAAATCAATAATTATATATGTTGGAACATTTTCAAAATATATATAGTATTGCAATAGTTATAAATGAAAAGTTACAAGTAACCAAAAAATATATCATTTGGTTATTAACTAAGAGTTATCATATTTCATAGTGATGAATTATGTCTCTTAAATTCAAAAAATATATCATATTATTATTAACAATGAATCATGATTAATCAAGGATACATCTATTGAATGATTATGTTGTTAACACATTTGTGTTCCTATGAAGAGACACGAGAACTCTTATAAATAGGAGTGAAATTTCATTTATATATGTTAGCTTGATTAATCAATTCATAACCACCAAAAGGGGGTGAATTGGTCTTTTAAAAATTTGTAGAAGCAAAGAAAATAAATAGAGACAATGAGTATGACAATATATAGTGGTTTGGCCTCAATTGCCTACTTCACTACCTTAGCTTTTCACAATTAAGGATTTTTTTCAAATTTACTAATTTGACAGCATTTGAGGATAAGGTTTAACCTTATAACTCCTTTAAGATCTCTACCTAAATCTTAAGATTGCAACTCCTTTAAGGTTTCTACTCAAACCTTAAGACTCAACCCTCTTAAAGAAAATAACAATTAAGCAAACTAAGAAACAACCCTTACAAGATCAAAGTGTTTGCAAATTAAGCAAAAATACAAAGAGAAACACTTAAGGTGAATGAATATAATGAAAGCTCACAAGTGTGTATAAAGAAAATTATTGAGAATGAAAAGCACAAGGTTGTTTTTATTGATCTTTAAGCTTGATAATCTCTCTTGTTATTGTAGGGCCTTTGAAAGATTGTATTTATACCCCTAATTGATTTCCAACCGTTGTGGTTGTTAGAGAATGAATATAGCCATTAGAGATGTAATAATCAATACATTTAATTCTCCTGCAACCATGAGCATCGATACTTGCTAACAAAGTATCGATATTTTTAGCAATTAATACAAAATTTAGTGATCGTTGGAGCTATCAATACCAAAGGAAATTTATTTATACCAAATAAAAGGTATCGATACTGGATCGATACTTAGCTAGATTGTTTGAAAGTCAAAATGCCATTTTGGTATCGGTTTTTAGAGAGGTGTCGATAAAATTAAAAAACTATCGATATTGGCTAAAAGTATCATTATATTTTGGCTTGAAGCAATATTGACTTATTTTAAAACAATTTTAACTCAATTGAAACCATTTTAACTTGATTAAAATTTGATTCAAAAAGTTCTAAAAGTTCAAAATAGTAGGTTCAAAATTATTTCTTTTAAACATATTTGAAGTACAATTTTGTTAATTTTTTTTTCAACTTTAGCTTTTATTCTAGAACATTTTAATTTGTTATATCAAAACACATTATCAAATAAATCTTGGTATAACAATATCCCTCTTTTTGATATAGTAAGACATTTGATAAATTTGTTTTTAAATAATTTACTCCCCCTTTATAAAAATCATGTTCAATTTAAGGCTTAGTGAACTTTTAGGAGAAAGTTTGGAATTCATCTTCACTTAGAAAAAGAATGGTCACTAAATTTATATAATTTGTATAATGTCAATTAAGCACAATACCAATCATTAATCAAATTATCTTTTTTGATAATTTACCTTCGTTTTCTCCCCCATTTTGTTATGTAAAAAATGAGCAAATGAAGCTTAGGAGAAATAGATGGTTAGTTCAAGAATTTAGAAATAAGAACTAACAAGAATTCATATTGCTTTTGGTGAAAGATATATAGCATGTAAGTGCAAGATGACAAGCTATACAGAAAACTTAGCCATTTGAATAAACAAGCAAGGATATAAGATTTTGGCATAAATATACAATAAATAAATACTAAGTGCAACACACCGTATTTATAGGAAATAAACAAAATAGCAGTGCAAATGTCATGAAAATGGCATGAAAGTGAAAGTACTATAGGGTTAAAGAATGATGAGCTAGAAGCAAAGTCATTTGAATCTCTAACGAAGTGTAACAGTTCGTTTTTTAGTTGTGTCAGAAATAGTAGTTTTGAGGCCACAAATTCAACGAATGAGTTTGTTAATATTAAATAATAATATTTACGATCCAAATATGGTATTATAATAAATTATTATTTGATAATTTATGTTATTTGAACGAATAATTAGGTTCAAGTGGTAAATCCTTAAAGTCAAGTGATTTTAGAAAAGGAGATATTGGGACCTTATTTCTATCAATTGAGCCCGTAAATATTTTATTAATATTTATGGAGTGTTATTATGGTTATACTAAAATTTGGTTAAGAAATTTTAACGTTTAAATAGTTAATTAAGCGAAGAGGATTAAATTGTAAAAGTTGCAAAGTAGATTTTTATTAGTTAAAAGAGTCAATTGGATATGGAATGTTAAACTAAGGGAGTTAATATGTAAATAAACCAATTGATTTTATAGTGGACGGTTCTGGGTTATTAAAAGCATGAAATTTGATAAATTATAAAAGGGCAAAGTTGTAAATTCAAAAGTAAATGAAAATTAAACAAATAAAAGGTTAAAAAACTATCATTTTCTTCTTCTTTTTGGTTTCAACCGAAACACCATAGCCAAGTGAAGAGCTAGGTTCAGCGAACTTGTTTCTTTTGCATGATCAAGAAATGACTCAAACGGACACTAATCACGGAAAAACCAAAATAACGAATTAGTCGTTAGATCACATTAGGGCATCATTTTTGTACAGGTAAGTTCGTTTAAGGACTAAATTATCATGTAATGTTTTGAATGTAATTTTAATAAATATTTATGTTATAAATAGATTAGATTAGTAGTTGTATAATATTTTGGTAAATGGAACAAAATGGGATGTTAATTAATTTAAATGATATAATGTTTTGGTTGGGATGAGTTACTCAAATGTTAATATGATAAAGTAAATGTATCTATGAAAAGGATATGTTGAATGTTAATTAAGGCTTGGATATATAAAACGGTCTCGTTTGAGCCATGTGAATTCTTAGGATACAAATGACATGTCATTAGGAATTATACAGTTTCAGGTGTTGATCTTGAATGTCCTACCGATGGCTGAGGTCCTGCATTTGTTGTGGATTCTTCATGGCTCGTATGAACAGCATCATGTAGCTAACATTCTGACCCACAGCTCATGTGAGCAGGCCCATTTCACAGCTCGTGTGAGCACTATTGAAAAGGAAAGGTTATGATTACATGAAAAGGCACACTTTGTGTGAGCATTCCCGAGTATCCGATGAAATTCTAAATGATTCAATAGGTAAGTAAAGGTTAATGGAAAGGCATGTATAAAAACTTAATGTACTAATGTTCATATGAAATTGAAAGATGAATATGGACATATGCAATGAAAAGAATGAGAATTTATGATGTGACGGATGAAATAAGCATGGAATTTACTTCTTAATATATGTTATGTTTCATAGATGTTATGTTTACTTATTATCTACTAACTATGTGGACTCAAATATGTAGAATGTGAAATATATATGTGTGTGTGTGTGTGTGTGTGTGTGTGTGTGATAGGTGATATATAAAACTTAAATGATTATTAGGTATATGTCATGATTTACTATGCTATAGTATGTATGATATACGAAGTTTGAGGTGTGAAAGGTAATGAAAATGAAAGTACATAGTATATGTTGAAAGTGATTGATGATTTTAAAAGCCTGAGATGTTATAAGCCTTATTTGGTTAAATTTATATGTGCACTGCTTCACCTACTAATCTTGTGAGGTGTTGTGTACAAGAAAAGAAAATTTGGACTATGGCTAAATGGAATCATTTATAGTTTTTTAATTAATGCACTTGGTAAGTTTAAGTTCTGTTATACGAACTTACTAAGCATTAGTTGCTTACCTAGTTGATTTCCCTATTTCTGTTGGTCATCAGAAAGCTCAATCGATTGGAAATTTCGTTGGAGCACGATCACACTATCTAATTATCCATATTGGTAAATTTTGGTTATTTTGGCAAATGGTCATAAATGGCATATAACAGGGTTATAAGTGTAGTCTTGGTAATTGGTTTGTTTTTAAATGGTGCCAAGTTTATTTAATTTCATATCTTTTGATAAAGGCTTATAAATTATGTGTATTCATATGAGATGATAGTAATTATGCATGCCCTCATGTGAGTAGAAAGAAAATGATTGTGTGATATGTTGTGATATGGTTATTTAGCATGTATAGGCTAGTTACCACTTGGTATTTTTTATGGTTGAGTTGGTATGTTTAGATTGCTACCAAACTTATGCATATGTTAATATGGCTATGTAAATGTATGTATATATTTGTGACTTTGGATAATCTTTTTATGCCTTGTAAATATGTGATTTGTGTTCATTCATATGTGGTAGAAATGGTATAATGATGTATGAGCATAGGAATATATGTTTTTATTATAATACATGTTTGAGCTAATGGAATAGAATGATGTTTGAGGTGCCATTTGAATAGCATATTGGTTAGAAATAGGTTGAATGTGATTTTGGCATGTTTATATATGTTTTAAGGTATACTTTATATATGTTAATGATGGTTGAGTTAATGAATCTATGTGTGCAAGTTTTGGGCTTAAAATAAGTTAATTTAGGAACTACTTTTACTGCACACGGCCTGAGGCACGGGTTGTCACATGGTCGTGTGCCACACACGGTCACCCCACACAGCCGTGTGTCATTTAAATTTTAGGTGCAGGGTGATCCACACGGACTTAGAGAGTTACACAACCTGGCGACACAGTGGTGTGACCCCTGTTTTCAAAATTTTTAACTTTTTTCTCAATTTTTTATGAATTATTTTAATTTAGTCTTGAATTGTTCTAAAATTGTTTTTAAAGCCTCGAAGGCTCGATTTAAAGCCTAAATGTGTATGTTTTCTAGGTTTCTAATGAGTTTTTGGTAATTAATATTAAATGGCATTATAAATCTGTTTTGAAGTTAATTGTTCTGATTTGTATGGTAATGCTCCGTAACCCTAATTTAATGACGGAGATGGGTTAAGGGTGTTACACGAAGAAAGCTTAGAGTTAACACCATTTTGAAATCCTCGAAGATCATTACTCAAAGAGTGAATGGCATCAAGAATGGCAACATTAATGTCAGAAGAGGATGTAGCAACATGATGTTAAGAAAACAGTGGAGAAACATGCTCTGGTGCAGGAACATCCTCGTAAGCGCCTTCAACATCGTCTTCTTCATGAGTTGCTGGAAGTTCACTGTAAACCCATTTTCTAGTGTTAGGATTGAAACAGTAACCGACATGACGAAGTGTAACAACCCGACTTTTATGCCTAGTCAGAATAGTGGTTTCGGGACCACAAATTCGAAGGCAGAAAAATTATTTTTATTATTATTTTGGTATTATAGCATGATTATATAAGTGCATGAAAATTTTGGTGAATTAATTTTAGCGTTTGTGAGCTTAATTGCGAAAAATGACTAAATCGCATAAAGGGCAAAAGTTTTGTTTTACTAACTAAATACGTTAAATAGCTAGATAACCAAAATTGGGGGTTTTTAAAGAGAAAATAGACCCTTAAAATTTGGATGGCCGGCCATAGGGGACAAGAATGGTCAAATGTCAAAGTTCGATGGGCATTAGGTGACTTATTTGGAAATAAAATAAAACAAAAAGGAAAGTTGTCATTTTTTTCCTTTTTCTTCTTCACCCACCAAATATACCAGCAAAAATAGGGGTTTTGAGGGCTCAAAATTTCAGCAACTTTAATCCCTTGCAAGTAAGTGATTTTGATGGTTATTTTTGATGATTTTTGTGTTTTTGGAACCCTTATGGCTTAACCTAGCTAATGAGGGGACTATTTTGCAAAATGGTTGAAAGTCTAGGGTTTTACCATGAGATCATTTATGTTGTTTGTTGAATTTTTATGTAAGAAAATGAATCATGGCTGTGAAATAAACAACTTTTGTGAAAGGGGTTTTCATGAAAACCCCTAAAAGGACCATTTTGTAAAGTTGGTTAAATGGATAGTAATTTGTGAAATAATGGGAATTTTGGGCTATTTATAGTATACAAAGAATTTTCCTAGGCTTGATTAGTGAGAAAATTTGATTAAAATCGTTTTACGAGCCTAGGGGTAAAATCGTAATTTTTGTGAAGTCTAAGGGAAAACGGTCATTTTGTCAAAACATGAATTGTGAAATGTTTCAAATTAATTTTATGATTAAATGAGTGAATTTTATTATTTTAGATCAAGAAATACGCAATCCGAACCTAGATCGAGGGAAAGCCAAGCTAATGGACTAAATTCAATTAGTCGCCTACATTTTTGCATACCGAGGTAAGTTGTGAGTAAATATTACAACTTTATCGTTATTATGCATTTAATGATTAATTTTACATAAAATGTTTGAATGTGGCTATGAGAGATGTATGATGAGACTTAATGTGATAATCTCCCAGTTGAACCTTAGGAATAAATTTAACATTCATGCCATGACATTTGGGTGATATGTGTGCTAGTGTAAGACATGTCTGGGACATGCATCGGCCACATTATAAGAGTCAGTGTAAGACCATGTCTGGGACATGACATCGACCTCGAGACCTAAAAGCTAGTGTAAGACCATGTTTGGGACATGGCATCGGCCTCGAGACCTAAAAGCTAGTGTAAGACCATGTCTGGGACATGATATCGGCTTGATATGTGTCAGTGCAAGACCATGTCTGGGACATGGCATCGGCACCGACAGATGAGAGCCAGTGTAACACCATGTCTGGAACATGGCATCAGTCTCGATATATGAGAGTCAGTGTAAGACCATATCTAGGACATGGCATCGACTTCGATGTATGAGCCAGTGTAAGACCATGTCTGGGATATGACGTCAGCATCTTACCCTGTGTTTGAGGCTTATTGAATATCCGGTAGTATTCCAAATGGTTCAACAGGAAATTTACAGTTTATTTTGAAATGGAAGAATTTATAATCATGTTGTGAGTGGTACAAGTACTCCTATGAGACTTAAGAAATACGAGCTCAATTTATTTTATATGATTAGTAAGGGTTGAAAATGAGTAAGTTATGCTTACCACCACTTATGGATGTTGCGCAAAGTATGATATGTTATAAGTATGTTAAGGCATGGTAAATTGTTGTAGAATATCTAAATTGCAACTTACTAAGCTTTGTGCTTACCCTTCTTCCTTTCCATTTTCTTATAGTGCTGCCTATTTAGCACATGGATCAACGGACGTCGGAGATATTGATCACACTATCAATTGAAGCACTTGGTATAGTTAGTCTTTTTTTTGAGAGTATGGCATGTATAGGGACTTAGACTTTTGCGTTTTGTGTCTTTGTTAATTTGGCCAATTGTGTTGGCTTGGGATGAAATTTTTCATTTTGTATAAGGCCATAGATAATGGCTAATATTAATTATTGATATATACAAATGATGATATTCTCATGGATAAGTAAGTTGCATGAATGAACTAGTGTATTTTTGGGTTGTTAAATTGTAATGGGGTTTTGCATTTGAATGTCACATTGTGGCTGAATGAGCTTGTATTGCTATGTGGATTTACTATGTTAAGTTTTATGTAGGTTGGTGCATGTAAGGGTGGCATAAAGGCTTGGTAGATAGCCTTTCCTTTGTCCACACAGTTAGACACACGGGTGTGTGTCTAAGCCGTGTGTGACACATGATCAGCCCCATGGGCGTGTTGTCCGGCCGTGTGTCCCCTGCACCTTGAATTTGTGCAAGTCAGTATGCATGGTAGTAAACATACGGGCAAAGACACGGCCGTGTGTCTCAGCCATGTGAAGGACATGGCCATAGGACATGGGCGTGTGCCTTGGCCGTGTGTCCTTAATTGGTTGATGAAGTTAGAAACAGAATGTCAAGGTTTTTGCACATGGGCTAAGACACGAGCGTGTCATGGCCGTGTGAGGGACACACGGGCGTGTACCAGGCCGTGTGAAAACCCCTATAGGTTTGAAATGAAAAATAAATCCATACGGGATAGGGACACGGGTGTGTATAACCACACAGTCTGCCCACACGGGCATGTCCCCTAATCACACGGGCGTGTGGCCCTTGTAACATGAAAAATTTTCTAAGTTTTTGTAAAATTTTCTAAAGTTCTTGGTTTAGTATTGAACCACTTTCAGTATATGTTTTGGGCCTTGTAAGTTCGTTTTAGGGACGAATTGATTGAATGTTGAAAAGTTTTAACTTAGAAGCAAGTTTATGACATGATTGGTATGAATGATTGAAATGTAAGTCCGGTAATGCCTCGCCCCCTGTCCCGGCATTGAATACGGATAAGGGGTGTTACACGAAGGGCCCCATAACTAAAATGATGATTGAAAATGATAGGGGTGCCTCCACTAGTGTTAACCTTTAACTGCCTAAAGATGTATGACAAATGATACATGGGGAAGGGTGTTTTTTATAGACATTGCCTTCCTAATGTATTTAGTTATGTCATTAAACAATAAAAGTGCGAGGTCAGGACACCTATCGGATTGTACACAATTGACCCACCAATAATCGATGGAGTGAAAGACGACATGCTTTTTTATAGGTCGAAGGATCCAAGTGACTATAAGATGGAGGACATGATCATGAAGATTGAGCTCAGACACATATCCGAACTCAATATAAAGAGCGAGGTTATAGGCACCTTTTTCTTTAGATTCACCTTCGAAGGGTAAATTTAGAAATTTTCCAAAATCTTCTAATGTTAGGTGAATGAGGTACTCATTAAAAACGATTTTATAGCAATAACAGTTTCGCCTGACTCATCATGTTTGAATTTGACATTAGAGTAAAAAAATCAAACAATATTAAGGTAATTAGGCGAATGAATTTTGAAGAAATCAATCCAACCCCAAGCAAGAAAAATGGGAAGATATGAGAAATTTATGGTTTCTAACATATCAAAATCTAGCTTTCTAGACTCCCAAACACGCTTAGACACAAATTTTCTATTAAAACGTTCTCATTCTGCTTCAGAATGAAAACACTCACATAGGGACGATCTACACCTACTTGAATGATTAGAATAGGAGGCATCAGTTCTTAGATGCTTCTTAGGGGCCATGCTAGTAGACTAGACACAAGAAACACACTAAAGCTTGTAAAATATTTTCATTGATGAGTTTTATCAAACACTTGGTGGGCAAAGCATTTGAAATGAGTTTTTAAGAAAACTTTTAGAAATAGACAATCCCCTCCAATAAAAACAATTTATAGATTCCAAATCAACCCAAAATCTTATTAAAATTCAATATTTTAACCTACATTTCATAAAATTTTAAAATAGGAAAAGTTTAGGTTTTACTTCAAAATTGTTGAAATATTGAAAAACTTGAAGCAATGTTGAGGAAGTCTTGATACAATGGTGTTAGAAAGTGTTTTGGAGTAAATATTTAGCGAAAAAGTGAAAGGATTTGTGAAGAATTTAAGTGAGAGTTGAGAGGGTTTTCGAATGGAGAGGGAAAATGGTTTCGGGGTTTTAAACTATTTTGAAATCTCCCCGATGCAGGAATGCTTAAAACCCAACAGGTATCGGTATTTTTAAATGGGTATAGATAATTTTTATCAAGTACTGATAATTTTAGAAAGGTATCGATACCAAATATCCATTCTTTTTTCCAAGTGCAGTAATTTTCCAAAACGCAATCTTTGAGGTCCTAATGTACTCTAAAGGTCCTAAATTGACTCTTAGATAAATTCTAATGTTTTCATATGCATAAAAATGCAGGAATTAAGCGAGTTCATATGATTCATAGAGTATTACAAATTCATAAAAAAATAACTAAGTTAATCAACTAAAGTTTAATCAAGCAAGTTCAAGGGTATCAAAAATAAATTATGCTAGAAAAATATGGTCAAAGTAGATTAATCAAACACTTTAAACTCTCCCTAACTTTTTGCATATAAGAGCCATGGAATCATGGAATCATGCAAGCATGCTTTTTCAATACATTTTAAATCATATACAGTTTAAAAATCATTCAAAGTGCATAGAAAAGATTAAACACAAAGTCAAGTCAATGTGGTTAAACCTAGTTCTCTCTTGAGTGTCCAAAATCTTTTCTTATCTAATGGTTTTGTAAAAATATCAACTAATTGATGCATAGTGTCTACATACTCTAGAACAATATCACCTCTTTGGACATAATCTCTAATGAAATGATGTCTTATTTCAATGTGTTTAGTTTTAGAATGTTGGATGGAATTTTTAGTGCGACAAATAGAACTAATATTATCACACTTGATAGGAATGGTATCTATATCAATTCCATAGTCCTTAAGTTTTTATTTCATCCATAAAACTTGAGCACAACAACTACCGGGAAAAATGTATTTCGCTTTGGTGGTGGACAACGCAACACTATTTTGTTTCTTTGAAAACCATTAAATTAACTTGTCACCTAAGAATTGACAAGTATCGAAGGTGATCTTCCTATCTAAATTGCAAACTCCAAAATTCGCATACGAGAAAACATGCAAGTTAATGTATGAATCTCTAGGATACCAAAGTCCTAAATTATGAGTGTCTCTACTTGTGGCAAGATAAAGCAATGAGCCAATCATGGATCTATATTCCTTAATATCAACATATTTACCTTCATCATCTTTGCCAAGTTTTGTGGAAGGGCTCGTTGAAGTAGCTTAAGGTTTGAGAATGTCCATCCAAAACTTCTTGAGCATTTCCCAAACTTCAACTACTAAAGTTCTTGTGGAAAAGCTATTGATACTACCCAAAAAGTATCGATACTTTTTTTACCTGGAGCAATACTAACTTATTTTAAAACAATTTTAACTTAATTGAAAATACTTAAATCGGTTAAAATAATTTTAACTTGATTAAAAGTTGATTCAAAAAGTTTTCTAAGAGCTCAAAATAGTAGGTTCAAAATTATATCTCTTAGACATCATTTGAAATGCAAATTTGCCAATTTTTGTTCAACTTTAGTTTTTCTTCAAAAATAATTTAATTTATTATATCAAAACACATTATCAAATAAAGAAATTTTATATTCCTAAATTGTTCTGTAAAGAATTACTACAGATTTTTTTTATAGAAATTGATATTCTTGCTATACTCCGCTTAGTGCTCAGTGGATTGTTTCTGTTAGTACAAAATGTAGACAATCATTGGATTTCATTGTATCATCGAGGTTCATTTGACATTAGCTCTTTAGGACACTATAATATAGGTGGAGGTGAATAAAACTTTAAAAAAAGTGACGTTGATACACACATTGAAGTCTTCATTAATTTCTCATAAGTTTATTTTTATCCCCACACACCAACATATTGTACATATTAATCATTAAAAATACACACCTTGAAGCCTTCGTTTATTTCTCATAAGCTCATTGCTATCCCTACACACCAATATATTGTACATATTAATCATAACAACCATACATCCATAAAAAGCAATATACATCATATGCATACGTCAAAATAAAAAAATGGAAATAAAATTGATTTTACCAAGATATATAAAATACGAAATCTTATAATTAATGAAAATATGGGAAACAAAGTGATTTGATGGGCACTTGTGCAATTTCAAAATTTTAAGAATTTAAAAAAAAATTGAAGGATTAAAATTGATATTTTACAAGGTGAGGAAGAAATAAAATGGGAAACCTTATTTAAAAATTAAAATTTCAACTTTAAATTAAATTGAAGGGTCGGTGCAAGTGATAGGCTAGGATGGTAGCACGCGGACTGACCAAGGCGAGCAACGATGGTGTAGGAACAATGCAGCGACCAAACCGAAAAAAGAAAGATGGAAAACGAGAAAAAAAGGAAAATTTCTGGGTTAAGAACCTCCAACTTTGAGTGGGATTTTTTGTGTTTCTTTTTTTATCCCTTTTTCATACAAATTAATTTTCTATTTATAGTAAAAAAACCTTAAAAATCCTAGATTAATGCAACTTAATGATTTAACTAATCTACAATATAAAAATTGAAAATTAAATAAATAAAAACTATTTATATAAAATTAAATTAAATTAGTCTAAGAAAATAATAAAAAATAATATATATATATATAATAATACTAATTCATCTACCTCTTAATTAATTAATAATAAATTCCATAACTATTCTAGTATAATTCTAATAATAATCACCCTATTCTAATAATTATCCTAAAAAAATTTAATAACATAAAATCATATTCTAAATAAACTATAATAATAATAATAATAATAATAATAATAATAAACCAACACATATATGATTATAATATTTTTTTCAAATAAGAAATTTAAATTTATTATGATTATCATAACTTTTGTTTTAATATAACTATTACGATATATTTTTTTCACCTTTGTAAATTGATTATAATTATTTTTAAATGTCAATTAAATAATATGATGGAAAATAACTAGTATTATTGTCAGTTCAAAAGTTTTTTCAAACTTTTGTTTTTATATATACTAGTTTCTAATGCACATGCGTTGCATGTGATTTCAAACATTTAATTCTTAATTAATTTTTAAATAATATATTTTTAATTATCATTATCTATCATAGATAATGATATTTTCTTCCAATTTTTAAATAATATACAAATTTGAATTTATATAAAAAATAAACTATAATATTATTTTAAAATTTAAAAAAAATAAGTAAAGCAACATGCAATAATTTTAATAATAATTTATGATAAATATGAAAAATATTAGCAATTTATAGAATTTTTTAAAAATTGCAAATGAAATTATATATAAATTACAAATGCAATTATACATAAAAACATATACAAATGCTAGTTTCTTTTAATTTTTAAACAATTTTAATAATGTTCAATAAAAATAATAAATTAAACTATACATAAAAATATATACCAATTTATAAGTGAAAAAATATACTTAATTATATACATAAAAATATCTATAAAAATTGTACATAAAAATACATATGACAATATTCAAACAATGTTATAAAATAATAGATAAAAATATACACGGGTTATGCATAAATGTATAAAAAAAACATAAAAATATGCATAAAATAATATTAACCTCAATACATTCATGAAAATATAAATAAAATTATCATGCTTATTATCCTAAAGAAATAATTTATCATCATAAATCCTTGTTGTATATAAATAATCATTACATAAATAAGAGTTATATATCCTACATATCAATAGATCAAGTTGATTCTTTAAACTGATAATTATAAATAAACCATACGTATACTGTACATATTAATCATACTAGTGATATATCCATAAAAAGAGAAATACATCATATACATACGTAAAACAAAATTGGAAATAAAATTGACTTTACCAAGATTATGGAACCTTAGAATTAACCACAATATGAGGAGCATAGTTATTTGACGAGCACTTTTGCAATTTCGACTAATTTATCTAAAAAAACTCATTTTCAAGTATATTTACGGAAATTGGCCGATTACATAATTATTTACCGGAAAAGGCCGGTTTTGTCAAAACGCTCCTACGTGGACGCATTTTAGGGGGAAAATGCCAATAAATCACGCCCTTGGGGGAGCGTTTTTGCCACGTTAGCCAAAAACGTACTGATGAGGACGCGCTTTGTGGACGTGGCAAAAACGCTCCCCCTAGGGGTGCGTTTTGCTCCGTGTTTTTAAATCCAACAGCTATTTTTTTTACCGTTGAGGGGGTCTAACTGTCAAAAAAAGTATAAAAATCTCCTCCTATTATTTCACACATTGTTTCTTCATAATTTAGCAAAAAACCTCTAAAATTTCTCCCTAAAGCTATCAAATTTCTCATTAAATTTCTCAAAGCTCTTTTCGGTTAGTTATTTACTTTAATTTTTTTCTAAATTAGTATTAACTTTTTTTTATAATTTCAAAAATATTTGATCGTTTTAGCAATAGCCGGGGAATTAATTCATCTCGGTCACAAACATATCACCGTCGAACAAATGAAAATGGTAAGGGTTAATTTTAATTTTTGAATATTATTTAATATTTTTTCATTTATGTAATTTTAATTAATTTCAATTTTTGAATATTATTTAATATTTTCTTTTCCATTTATGTAATTTTAATTAATTTGTATTTTATAATTTTTTATAACAGTCTGTAGATCGGGTATTACAATGTTATATTCGTAATATATTTGGTCTGCCATCACCGTTGATAGAAACTTACTTGAGGAAAGCGGGTTTTTTGCACGCAGCCACTATAAGTCGGGGGTGTAAGTTGGACTCGAAACTCATCAACGTGTTAATAGACAGGTAGAGACTCGAGACGCACACATTCCATCTTCCATGCGAAGAGTGTACTATCACTTTAGAGTACGTCCAATTACAATTAGGATTGCTGGTGGATGGGTCCGCACTCACCGAGTCCGTTCAATCTGCTGATTAGGAAGCCATATGCTACAATCTTTTGGGTGCGATTCTGGATAATATTTTCGGAGGTTAAATCGAGATGGGCTGGTTACAGGACACATTTCCGAAGCCGGGGAATGATTTGGCTGAAGTAGAAAGAATACGATATGCTCGGGCACACATCCTTGAGATGATTGGAGGTTATCTGATGCCGGACTTGTCATAAAACCTCGTACATCTAAGGTGGCTGCTGAAACTCATTGATTTTAGAGCTACTGGCGAACTTAGTTGGGGGTCTATCGTGTTGGCAACATTGTACGGGAGATGTGCGGGGCGACACTACCAAATAAAGCCAAAATTGGAGGTTACCTATCACTACTACAATCATGAGTTCGGTTTTGCTTTCCATTTTTACGTCCTCGAATGAACCACCCATATACATTCCCATTCATAACGAGGTAAAATTTTTATTTGATTTTACAATTATTTCATAGATTTAAAATAAAATTGTATGCTGAAAATTTATTTAATTAGGTGGAACCATCCGGCGAGTTATGTTAGAATACTTACTGCTTTTGAAGATATACGGCTTCTATTAGACCAAGGGTCGGAAGCGCAAGTAAGTATTAAATAATATATATACATAAAATAGTCGTTTCATATTTAGTATTTAGTAATATGTATATAACTAATATTTTTATCCCGTTCATATAGTTTCAATGGACACCATACGAGGATCTGATAATACAGGCAGTAATTTCGGAAGAATTCTTTCAAAATTTGAACATTTAGCATGTTAAGGTCTCATTAGTCAACTATGCTATTGTTGAGATGCACCAGACGGATAGAGTGTTGCGGTAATTTAGATTTCGACAACCGACTTTTGAGGAACTTGAAGTGCTCGATGACTAGCACAAAATCGACTTACAGTAAATGAATACGAATTGGCTAGTATTCTAGTCCGAATATATCAAAATTTGGGAAAATCGATATGATCATATACCTGATCGTGAACCGATCATCGTGCAAGAGTTAGCCTGCGCGCCAGATTACATGCCATGGTTTAAGATTCATGGCAAGCCATATTTGCTGTCGGAAAGGAAGAGGCGTCAAAAAATCCATGTCGAAAGGGAACGACAGGGCCTTTTAAATCCAAGGAGAAGGGATGACAGTACGAGCCTATCAACAACACCCACACAATCACAGGCCCAACGCCTTAATTGACAACACCCACAGCATAGCCCCTTCAGATTATGCCAGGTGTGTATCCTAGCCCTTATATGTATCCTAGCCCTTATATGTATCCTAACCCTTATATATTGCCTTTTTCTAGTCCTATGCCAGGTTGGAATACATGGCCCAGTGTATCTCTTTTCCTAATGACTTCGACTCAATCAATGAAATATAGGCCATCGTCGCTGGAGGGATCGCACAAGGCACCATCGACGAACTCATCTCATTACCATTCCCCATCACCTTATGGGATTCAAACACCTCCACCGTGGGTGATGCAAACACCTCCACGTTCATTATTCTACCAAGAAGGGTCATCCTCCCAACACTTACAACACTTACAACTAGAGCACCCACAACCCCCGCCGGAGCAATCACAACCCTTGTTGGATCAACCACAACCCCTACCGGAGCAACCAAGAAAGAATCCAACGCGTAATCATCGACCACTCCCATGTGGCACTGATTTCGACCGGCATATACATTGATTTTTTTCAATATTTTTGTACAAATTATTTCTATATTGTTTCATTTAATAAAATAAAATTCATCTTTAATATTTTAATAGTAAATTAATTTTATATTTTTAATAAAATAAAAGTTCTTTTGAATAGGGCCGAATAGAAATAATGCATCATAGTTTTATTACAGCAATTATCAACTATTTTGGTTTAGACATGATCGAATTGTATGACCTGGGTTCCTACACCATCCACACAACTTCTATTGGTTCGTTCTTTCCCGAATATCCATATTATTATGTATTTTACTCGAGCAAAGTCAACTTTTTGGTTTGCAATGCAATTCTCTATCCGGTAACAACTTAAACGAAGTAAGCAATATAGACGGCCGCTTACGTTCATCTAGGACCGGTAGGAATACGTGTCCCCACACATTGTACATGTATTCTATTTTGTACACTTGGTCGACATATCTCATGGGATCCAAACAAAGATTCTAACAAGCTGCAATTGCATGGGCGCATGGATAACGAAGTGCGTCAAACGTCCCACAGTCGCAAGTCCTATTTATCAGGTGTACACGATATTGCCCGCTGGTAATACATTGGCCCAGTCTGTTAAACTCCATTACGCGAAACCATAGGTTGTCGCGATCGTGACACACTATGTGCATTGTGTTGGCCCGTGCCTTCGCCTTGTTAATTTCTTGCAAAACCTTCTGGAACTATACATGGCCTCCCTGTATCCGGCCTTTATAACTCACTGTTCACTTTGGAAATAGTGCCGCCAAACGAAAATATGTCTCTCGTACAATAGAGGTTATCAGCAAATGACGCGTACCTTTTAGAATAGAATTTATGCATTCAGCCAGGTTTGTGGTCATATGACCATATCGTAGGCCGTCGTAGTATGCTTGTGTCCATAGTTCGAAAGGTATGTTACAGAGGTAGTCCACGCCTTCATCATTAATTGAACGTAAAATCCCCAACATCTCATGAAAACGGTTCTTATTGATCTCGTACCCTGCCAATATAAGTTGATAGCAAAAATTACATACCAATATTCCATTCAGAATAAATTGAATATTACAAACGAAAGTATATTAATAGAGATTAAATACTCATGTTGGTTACTTGCCATCATTCAGTCGTAGACCGATATTACCCGTAATAGTTGGACACAACGCGCCTTAAACAATACTGATGGTGTGTGTGATCCCATAGGCTTCCCTATCGTTCAATTGTGGCTAGTATTCCAGTGCCCAGATCCGATATAACGCAGATATC
Source organism: Gossypium longicalyx (assembly GCA_025698465.1). Lineage (NCBI taxonomy): Eukaryota > Viridiplantae > Streptophyta > Magnoliopsida > Malvales > Malvaceae > Gossypium > Gossypium longicalyx. The sequence continues at coordinate 91,775,466 of CM046997.1, read as the reverse complement.
AGGTTGGGGGCATACATGCCTCCTTAACCTAGAAAGAAAGAACTCTCAGTCATTATCTGACTCCCCCGGTGTTATTACAAATGTAATTAGAAAGATTCTACCACTGCCATCTTATACCACAGCTAGCAATAGCAAATGGGTATATCTACCATACATAAAGGTACCGTCAATTTGTACCAATGGCTTGCAGTATACAAATGCGCCCCAATATTGCTTAAAGCTCCAGAGCAAACACTTGAACACTTGGCATCCATAGAGCAATCAGTCATTGTAGTACGCAGGAACCATTTCAAGGTCTATTATGTAACCTAGGACGTACCTCTCAAGCACCTGACACCACTGTCAAACCTCATTATATGAAGCTTCCCACCTACTATGCATCTTTTCCAATGCCTTTTGCTTAGCTGTCCAAGCCTTGCGTTAAGAGGGCATGTACCTCAATTGGCTACGAATACTGGCAATTATGTATGACACAGAAGTCCTAGGATCCGCCTTCAACATCAGTAGTATTAAGCTAGCTATTATACCTAAATCTATCTTGGGATGATCTTGTGAAACACCTGTCAATGAAGTACGTTAAATAATGCAACATTAAGTAATAACATTATTATTTAAAACCCTAAACACCTAGTGATATTGTACCGGCAACACAGGTATGTGGACTTTTGTACTTTTTTATCTCCCACAAGCCTGTCTTTTTCCCAAAAGAAGCCATGATTTTCCATGAACATGTACCATCTTGTACTGCACACTTGGTCTTAAACTTCTCGGATTTGGATTTAACCATGTTGTAGTTAACCCCGTGACTGATGCTATGTTGTTTTAAAGCACCAAGAAAACTATCCTTATTGGAAAACTCCTTACCAACTCCCAATTCACCTGAATCCAATAACGAACCTGTATGGTCACGCGTTCTGTGTGGTAGATCTGGAAAATCTAATGCATCATCTGCCAATATATTGACATTATTCATGTGGGTTGGAGGTGAGTACACCCTGAATCGTAGATCTTCTTCTTCTTCATCTGAACCCCCTTCAATGTCTTCAGGTTTAGATAGAACAAGCTCCAATTCAGAAAATAATGCAACTTCTACACCATAAGGGTTTGGCTCTCGAAGTGGATCTACATCGGACTCATTATCTAACCCACCATCATCTACAACGTACGAGGTCCCCTCACTGGTAGACATTGTAGGGAGTACATCATCCCTTCTTGTGGACGTTTCTTAACGTCCCCAATCAGATGTGGATTGTCAACCACTAGAAGTTGATGTCATTCCTTAATACGTATTTCCAACATCAAACATCAACCCACCGATATGCATATCCCATCTACTAACCGAGTGTCGTGCAGGAGTTGTGTTTTTCAATTGCCACCAAACACAGGCACTTTCGTGTTCTGCCTCCCACTGACGGAGTGTCGGCTAACGGTCGTGTATTCCTCTTGAATAGTAGTTGATGTTGAAGTCGCAAATGTTTCATTTGGCGATGAAAATTGAACATATAACTTAAAATAGGGTGATCCACTAGCGAGATGAGTCTGCACTATCGCCTCAAAGCTACGACCACCTTTGATATCAAATGAGTCATATGTTATGGGATCAATCGAAGCACAAAATCGATAATTAATAGAAAAAAAACCCTACTTGGCATCGTTCCGAAGATTTTACGCCTAATTCTTTTACAAAATTCTGTAAAATCTATACTCTGGTTAAAAACCATTCGCGTTGTGTTTTCTGATAAAAAATCAACGCTATTCTCGGTGTCACGAACCTCACCATCATACTAAATAACAACACTAATATGTTCACTCATTTTCAACTTCTATTCTGCTTAGCCTTTCTAATTTTTATTACTGTAACATATGCAACCTAAGAATGAAATTTACCTCGTTTATAGCCTAAGGCCAAGCATGAACTACTCTCGAAAAAGAGCGTCTACGTATGAGCTTTTTTCAGAAATTTTACTGACATTATATCCTACTTGAAGCATTTTTTTACACTATTTTTTTAGAAACGTCTTCTCAAAATTATTTTTCAGTAACTACTGTAGAAAAAGAGCGTCCATGTGGGAGCTTTTTTCAAAAATTTTGCTGACATTGCATCTTGCTTGAAGCGTTTTTGACACTATTTGTTCAGAAACGTCTTCTCAAAATTATTTTTTCAAGAACTACTATAGAAAAATCATAAACCCTAATTTAAATAATTTTTATAAAATAACACTAAATCCTGATTTATTTTTAAAATCTACTAAAACCCTAAACCCTAACTTATTTTAGCAAAACCCTAACACTAAAAACCCTAAAAAACCTTAGGGACTAAACATGCAAAAACCCCTAACCTATAAAAACACGTAGCAAAACTCGCCATTGGGGGAGCATTTTTGCCACGTTAGCAAAGCGCATCCTCGTCTGACGTGGCAAAAATGCTCCCCCAGGGGCACGATTTGCTAGCATTTTCCCCCTAAAACGCATCCACGTAGGAGCGTTTTGCCAAAACTGACCCTTTCTGGTAAATAATTCTATAACCGGCCCATTTCTGTAAATATGCTCGGAAATGGGCATTTTTAAGTAAATTAGTCTACAATTTCAGCACTTTAAGAGTTTTAAAAAAATTTTGAAGGACTAAATTTGATATTTAAAAGGCGACGAAAAAATAAAATGGGAAGCCCTTGTTTAAAAATTGAATTTTCAAAGTTCAATTAAACTGAAAACGCAAGAGATTAGGATTGTCATTTTTTAAAATAATAATAAATAAAATAAAATAAAACATGAAAAATTCATCTCTATTTTATATCGACACGTTCTATTGTCAGAGAACCCAAAACACTTCGATTATTAGCAACAAAAACTACAAAAGATTGATGGATAATAAGTAGATACAAAATAAAATATAAAAAAAGTAATGCAACGCAACCACAAAAGGAAGAAAATAATGTCAATAATAGTATTAATAAATAATAACAGTATTAGTAAATAATGTTATATAATAAATAAATAAAAAGAAATTAATGAATAAAGGCTACCTAACACGGGTTGGAGGGTTGGATGAAGCGAGTACGATGACTTGGGACAGCGGTGATGGTAGGACCAATTGCGTCAGAGTTGAGACAATCGGCCTGGGTAAAAAGTTGCGTTAATGAGTAACGAAGGGTCGAGGCAGGCAAGAGGCTGGGACAATAGCAAACGGATTGATCGAGGCAGGCAACGGTGATGTAGGAACAGTGCAGCGACCGAACTAAGGAAAAGAAATAAGATGGAAAAAGAGGAGGGAAAATTGTAACAGTTCGATTTTTGGCCTAGTCAGAATAGTGATTTCGGAACCACAAATCCAAGGTCAGAGAAATTTTTTATATTATTTTACATGTTATAGCATGATTATATGAGTGTTTGAAATTTTTGGTGAATTAATTTCAGTGATTGCATGCTTAATTTTGAAAAAGGACTAAATCGCATAAAGTGCAAAAGTTTTGTTCTACTAGATAAAGGTGTCAAATAGTTATGGAACATTAAAGTAGGGGTCCTTTATTGAGTAAATAGACTAATAAAATATTAGTGGCTGGACATGGAGACTTAATTCAAGGGATGGTCAAATGTTAGGTGACTTAATTGATAATAAAATAATAAACCTAAAGGACTAGCAATCATCTTTTTCATTCCTTCTCTTCACCACCGAAAATTACAGCAAAAAGGGGGGGTTTGAAGCTTGAAAATTTCAGCCACTTGGTTTCTTTACAAGTAAGTGATTTTGATGGTCTTTCTCGATGATTTTTGTATTTTTGGGACCCTTGTAGTATAAGCTAACTAATAGGGGGGACTATTTTGCAAAATGGTTAATATTCTAGGGTGTTTCCATTTGAGTACTCATGTTGTTTGCTGAATTTTTATGGAAGAAAATGAATTAGGGTTGTTAAATAAACAACTTTTGTGAATAGGCTTTCATGAAAAACCTCAAAAATGGATTATTTTGTAAAAGTTATAAAATGGGTGGTAAATGTGTGAAATAATTGAAATTGTGAGATGCTATAGGCTTAAAGTAGATTCGGCTAGGCTTGGTTAATGAGGAAATTTGATGAAAATTATTTTGCGAGCCTAGTGACTAAATTGTAAAAATGTGAAAGTTTAGGGGCAAAACGGTCATTTTGCCAATGTAGGAATTTTGGAATATCTTGATTTATGTGATGATTAAATAAATAAATGTTGTCATTATAGATCAAGAAAAACGGAATCCGAACCTAGACCGGGGGAAAACCAAGCTAGTGGATTAAATCAAACTAGTTACCTATATTTTGTATACCGAGGTAAGTTGCACGTAAATTTCACCATTCTATTGTTATTAGGTATTGAATAATTGTTATTGAATGGAATGTGTGATTTTTGTTATGAATATGCATGACGAGACTTAATGTGGTAAAACTCCTAGTTGAACCATAAGAATAGATTGGATATCCATGCCATGATACTAGGGATATTTGTGGGCTAGTGTAAGACCATGTCTGGGACATGGCATCGGCCTCAATATGTGAGCCAGTGTAAGACCATGTTTGGAACATGGCATCGACATTGTTATGAGAGCCATGTTTGGGACATGGCATCGACCACACTATGTGAGCCAAAGTAAGACAATGTTTGGAACATGTCATCGGCATTGTTATGAGAGCTAGTGTAAGACCATGTCTGGGACATGGCACCGGCCTTAATATGTGAGCCAGTGTAAGATCATGTTTGGAACATGGCATCGGTAGTGTAATAACATGTCTGGGATATGGCATCGGCCTCAATATGTGAGCCAGTGTAAGACCATGTCTGTGACATGGCATCAGCATTTTATCTTTTTGTATGAGGCTTATCGGGTATCCTTTAGTATTCCAACTGGTTCAACGGGTGATTTAAAGATTATTTCATGATTGAGAAAAGTTATGATTATGTTGCAAGTGGTACAAGTACCTCCACGAAACTCATGAGAATGAGCTCGGGTTGTGTACACGAGTAGTAAGGATGAAAATGAGTAAGTTATGTCTATGGTCATTCGAGAACCTTGCGCAAGTGTATAATATGTTATGAGTATGATATTACTTGGTAAAGTGTTGCTAATTATTTACATGTAACTTGCTAAGCTTTGTGCTTACTCCCTCTCTCTTCCATTTTCTTATAGCATCGCCAAGTTAGCTCAGGCAAGTTAGCTCAGGGATCAAAGGATGTTGGAGGCTCAATTACACTATCAATCGGAATAATTGGGTATAGTTAGATTTATCATTTTGAGTATGGCATGTATAGGGAGTTGGTCTTTTTGTTAAGTGTCATGCTGGTTTAGCCATGAATGTTGGCTCATGTTGATGTGATATTCATTTTGTATATGCTATTGATGTTGGCTAATATTGATTATTGCTAAATGTATTTGATGAGAATTTTCATGGATGTGGTTGTTGCATGGTTTGTGTTGATAAGTAGGAGATGTTGTATGTGATAAAAAATAGCTAGGAAATGATGTGTGGATACCTTGGTATTGGCTAATATGGTCACGTGTCTTTATGATATTGGTATTCTTTGATGTTTTGTAGGCTGGTGTAAGTAAGGATGACAAAAAGGCTTGGTAGATAGCATTGTTTTTGTCCACACGAGCGTGTGTCTAGGCCGTGTATGACACACGGTCTGCCTCATGGGCGTGTAGTCAGGCCGTGTGTCTCCTACACCTAAATTTGGCAAAACAAAATACCCAGTAGTAACCACACAGGCAGAGACACGGTCGTGTGTCTCAACCGTGTGGAGATCACGGCCATAGCACACGGGCATATGCCTAGGCCGTGTGAAGTCTACACTTTAAATGGGAAATTAAATTCGCCACATGGCCCAGCACACGGGCGTGTGCCTTGGCCATGTGCCCCTAAATAGTTGATGATGTCAGAAACAGAATGTCAAGGTTCTAGTACATGGACTGAGACACGGGCATCTCATCGCCGTATGAGGGACACGGGCCATAGACACGGGCATGTGCCAGGCCGTGTGAAAACCCCTGTAGTTTCGAATTGAGAAATAAATCCACACGGGCTGGGGACACAGGCGTGTCCCAAGACATTCAAGCCGTGTGAGCTACACGAGCATTCAACATGGCCATGTTAAGAAGACACACAGGCGTATCGCCCTTCCACACGGGCATGTACCCCTGTTTGCATTGAAAATTTTTAAAGTTTCCGAAAGTGTTCGGTTTATTCCTGAACCGATACCAAAGCATGTTTTGGGCCCTGTAGGTCCATATTAGGGATGTTAAGAGGAAGTATGAAAGTTTTAAATTTGAGCGAAATTTTATGACCCAGAAATGTTTGTATGCATGTGTTTAAGTCTAGTAACGCCTCGCACCCTGTCCCGGCGTAGGATACAGGTAAGGGGTGTTACAAAAATTGTGGGGGTTAAGGACATTTGATTTTGATTGGAAATTTTTGTGTTTTATTTTTTTTCCTTTTTGTCCCTTTCTCATCCAAATTATCTCATTATTTATAGTAAAAAAAAAAACTTAATAGTTTTAGATTAATCTAACTTGGTTGGTTCCCCAACCTCTAATAGGAAGATAAATAGATTTTAGTGTGCACTCAAGTTCAAGTCTTTCTATATTAATAATAATGCCAATGTCAATTAAACTAAGGCTTTATCGACATAATATATGTATATAAAAATACTAATTCATTTAACTCCTAATTATCCTAATTTATTATTAATATTATTATTAAAATCCATAAGTATCCTAATATAATTCTAATAATAATCATTTTATCTTAAGAAAATTTAATAGCATAAAATCTCATTCTAAATAAACTATGAAACCACCAACACACGACTAAACTTTAAAATAAATTTGTCACAATTCAAAAATCGGGTCGGTAGAATTAAGTATTAGATTATGGACTCGAGAGAAAAATTAGGTTTAATATCATAGAAATTAAAATAGGATAAAATGATTAATTAAATAATAATGGTAATAATAAAATATTAAAATAATTATTGGGTCTAAAAATTGGGTGATGAAAATTTGGATTAGGTGGTCGATTATTAAATAACTTAAAACAGATTTTAAAAATAAAATCTAGTTTGAAAATAATTGAGAAAAATGTGTTTTAATTAAACTAAGGGCTGATTTGAAAAACAAGGGAAAACTGAGAATTTTTAAAAAGTAATTTTCCCTTAATTTAAAAAAAATTGTTCATCTTCTTCCTCTTTAAAAACTCCCATGTTTCATTCCCTCCCATTTAGTTTCACATTCAAAAAAGTTTCCAAATTTAAATCTAATATTTTCTCTCAAAATTAACTCATCATTGGTGATTTCCTAACTATACAAACACCTCAACACCTTCCAATTTTAAAAAAAAAAAATCATTAAGTCCTCATTGTTCTTCTCACGTTCAACTTTGAATTAGCTCCACAACTTGTTGTTTTCTTCAAGTTGAGGTAATATCTTGACTTATTATGATTTGATTAAAGTTGTTGTTTTTCTAATTCGGAATTTAATCGAGTGTCTTGAGATATTTTAAGGTATAAGGCTTTTTAATCAATTTTTTGTTCAACAATGGTGAAATCCGAAATAATGAGTAAACCTACTATTTTTTATTGATTTCTTATCTATTTTTAACTAAATAGAAGGTATTTGAACTCAAATTGATAGATCGGTATCCAATTTTAATGACTTTCGAATTCCCCCCTTTTGTGTGTTCATACAAGTTTGATTTTTTTCGAAAACTTTAAATTCATGAGATTAGATAGAATTAAAGGTTTAAAAGTGAAATTAGATGATATTTAGGAATATTAGAATCGAAATTAAGGCTTAGAGATAATATTTGAGTGGTTAAACACCTATTTCGGCAAAATTAGTTAAATTTTCGGTATGAGAAAAGTGAGCTTAGAGTGGTGATTTTGCTGCTCTTTTTTTTTTAGTTTAAGGCTGTTAATAATGATTTTTATTATATCTAATGTGTATGCAAAGTTTCAGATTCATTGGGAGGTTTCACGAGCAATGCGAAAGGGAAAGAAAAGCTTGTTTGACATTGTTGTGCAAGAGGTATTGACTAAGGTGAGTGGTTTGATATACTACATTTAAGCTCCAATACACAGACTAAGGTAACATATTCGATTCCCCTGCTTAACTAATATGTGAACCTTGATTTCTCCTGGTGTAAGCCATTACAATTTTGTTGAGTGTTTGGTATGCATGCTGTGTGATTTTAATAAGCCAAATGCATGAATTTAAAATGTGTATGTAGTTATAAGAATAAAATTAGTAGGTCGTAATTATAAACCCATGTAGTTGATGTGATAAGTGTGTGTGAATTGTGCATCTAATTATTGCGTTTGTGTGTTAGCTAAATATTAAAGGTGAGTTGAAGTACTAAAAGGTATGTGTATATATATAATAGATACGTATAGGAGTTTTGTTATTTATATATAATATATGGGTTTCAGTATTATATATATAATATATATGAGTGGGGTTTCTAATATTTATATATGCGTGCATGGGTGCTATATATAATATATATTTGGGTGCATGGGTGTTATATGTATAATATATTTGCTTGGGTATGCTATATACATAGTACATATATATGTGCGGTTTTGCTATATATAATATAAATGTATGGTTTTTATTATATAATACATATATATATATATATATGTGTGTGTGTGTGTTTATAGGTTTTGTATTATCTAATATATATAAATGTATATGAGACTTTTAATGTATGCTACAATTTGACGAGACAAATACAACTAAATAGGTATGTATATATATATAATATATTCATATATGGTTTTGTAATGCCTGCAAACGGTTATAAAAAAATATAATGTGGACTGCTATAATATGCAAATTTTATTGATAATGCACATTTATGCATGCACGAACCCGTAAGTGAATTATGAGTATTACGATATTACGAGCTTTTATTGGTACAAAATTATATTATTGTAAAATGCTAAATGCGAGCTCAACTGTAGTGTGAGCCAATTATATTTGTGAATTATGTTATATTGTGAACCATGTTAACTTGGTGAATTATATTATTATGGGGAACTGTGTTAATTTGGTGATTTGTATTAATATGGCAAACTACATTAATTTTGCAAACTATGTATTGTGAGATTTTGAGTTGTATTGTATGTAAACTAAGCTATTGCGTGCCTTATGCTAAATAAAATATGCGAACAATGATTTATGTGAGCTATGACATGAATGATAAGTGAACTGTGATTATGAGTGCAATATATGTTGTATGAAAGTTATATTATTTGCGAGTCATGCTCTATTACAAATTGTGAATTACGAACTGTGTTATAATGTGTGAGCTCTGCTTAATTGCGTATACTGAACATTGTGAATGTGTTAAAGAGATCTTTTGGCATTGTGGCCTTATGGAACCATTGGATATAGTTGGTATGCTATAGGACTGTGAGTACTCACCTTCATTATTGTGATGGGTATTGTGGCCCGGAGATGCGTTGGAGAGATAAAGGAATGTCAAGCATAGCTCCATTCACCGTAGATAGCATGGTGTGTTTGGAGAGTGTGAGCATTCATACTACACTTATATCGGAAACAGCGTAAGGCTCTTTGAGTCCAAAAGTAAGGAGTGTTTTGGAGATTTGTTTATCCAATGTGTAGTGAGAGTCTACTTATAGGTTGTGATAGAGTCCCCTATATATTTCATAATCACAAAATTGTCAATTTACCATTATTTGAAATATATGAGTTATGATAGAGTATAAACTATTATTTTGCATGAACTGACATTTCATATGAACTATTATTTTTCATGAATTGTTATTCGGTATAAATTGATATTTCATATGAACTATTATTTTGCATGAGCTGTCATTTGGTATGAACTATTATTTTATATGAACAGATGTTCGATGCTAATTGATAATTTATATGATCTGCCCATTTTATGCAAATTACTTACTATATGTGCACTGCTAATTTTATGAGAACTATTGTGTCCTGTTAGTTACTATTTTGTGTAGACTGTAAGAATATGTGAATCATTATAGTATGTCACCCTTTAACCTAACTGATGTGTTTATTTGTAGTATGTTTGAGCACTTACTAAGCTTCAATAAGCTCGCCCCTCTTTTATAATATTGCAGCAATTTAACTTGTGAAGAGGTGGGGAAGTAAGTCATCCAAGTGATCCAAATCGATTCTATACTTGGGCATGTCGTTGTGTTCCCAAACCCAATAAAGAAGATAATATGGGACCAAATTATGAGATTTAGAATTAGACTTAGTTATAATTTTCGGGTTGTAATTAGACATTATGGACTATTTAGTTGGTTTAATTTGAAACTTTTACTAGTGCTTTAGATAGATTATTGAATGGCAGATTATGATTGCTTAATGAATGCTTTGATTAACTGATTGACTAACTCGTAAGTGCAAGTGGAAGAGCCGTTGGACATTGAGGTAAGACTTAGATGTTAAAGGTGTGTTTTAGAAAACAAATGAATGTTTAGTATGCATGAATATAAAATTGGACTAACTACGTAAATTGTTAGTTCGCCGACGAACTAATTAAATGATTATTTTATAAAGTGATGCAAGATGTTTTAATCAAACTTCTAAAACAAGACTTTTATATATAAATCAATAATACTATTTTCAAACCTTGTGAAATAGAGTTTTTTTGATATTTTACTAAATTACGATTTAAATCTAATTATATGTTTTTAAACAAAATGATTTTTCAAGTCCCTACAAATATACCCCTTTTAAAAATATTCTACTGCATGCATGTATAACTAAAGTTTTTGAAGTAATTGTCCATTAAATATTAAATTGTGAATTAGTCTTGTTGTTGATTGTTGATCAAAGTAGCTCAACGGAAGTATGATATTAGGTTTTTATTAAATATTCCATGATTAATTGTGTAGTGAGATTGGTCGGTAAGTGTGTTTTGTGGTGGTTTAAACAGAGAGTCATTTCGATGGCTAATGTGATGTTCGAAATTCAGGTCAGATTGTCTCAATTGGTTTGGGGCACCACAAAAATGGTTAACTACACAATTAGTCCCTCACTTAAAGAGGATAGTCATTTTAAAAAATAATAATAAAATAAAACATGGGAAAATTCATATGCTTTTTTATATTCGCACATTATGTCGTCGGAGAACCCAAAGAACTTCGATTATTGGCGACAAAAACTTCAAAAATATTTTGGATAATAATTAGCTACAAAATCAAAAAAAAAGTAAGGCAAAACAACCACAAAGGGAAGAAAATGATGTTAATAATAGTAATAGATAATAATAAATAAATAAAAGAAAAAAAATGAATGAAGGCTACCTAACTTGGGTCAGATGAAGCGGGTATGACGGCCTAGGATAATAATGATAGAGGCACAGTAGGGTAGGAATGACAACGCTGGAGCTAGGACAGTTAGTGTATCACCCCAAACCCGACTTAGAAGTTATGGCCAGATCGGGCGATGTCACATGGTAGTGTGTTTGAAAACCATAACTTTGCTTAAAATAATTTCCGTTTAGAAACTTTTTATTATTACTTGTTAATTCTAAAATCATGTTACTTTATCAGTCGAAAGTTTTCAAAACGTTTCTACAAAGTGGAAGCTTTTAAAACGGTTTGCATATTTTTGAGTATCTTGTTAAAACATTTGTTTCTTTTGAAAACCTGAGTTTTCCTAATACTAGCAGTTATAAACCATTACCAATAAAAATCTCAAACCAAAATAAAAATCCGTAGTGGCCATATTTATAATAAAATACCCAAATAAAATCTAAAAGCATAAATAAGTGCAAAACAGTGTTAAAGAGGTCGTGTGGCCACCATCGAGTCCTCTACTGCACCGATCTGTCATATCTAGGGGTTACCTGTACAAATTAAACTGAAGGGGTGAGTTTACGTAAACTCAGTGTGTAATCTCCATGCAAAAAAAAAAAAAAAGCAACCATAGTCTGGGCTAAAGCCCTTTTCTAGTATCGGTATCAGTCTAGTTTGGGCCTTAACCCATCTCAGTACAGAATCAGTCATGCAGTAGGGTCTTGGCCCATCACAGTAACATGCAGTAGGGTCTTGGCCCATCACAGTAACAGTAGCAGTATCAGATATACAGTCACAAAATCCTACCCAATTAGCCTTTACACACCATCTTTCTCCAACCCTAAACTCCATGTGGGGATATAATCAACCCACCCATCCCTACACTCTAAATAGTACCGAATATGGCACCAGACAGTAATATGCAGCTGTGCTGCCAATAATTTATGCTCGAAGCGTTTCAGTACACTTCCTCCGATCTATACCAACCCATCCCTATGCAGTGCATCATACAGTCATGTCATGCCAAATCGTGGTATCATGCATATATTCAATACAGTATTAACAACATGCTCAGTATACAGTCGTACCTATATATACATATCATATATGGATATTTCAGTCATTCAGTTATTTCATTCAACTAGGGGTTTAGGTAAGATTACCGACCCTACAGAAATTCACAGTCGTCTCGGGCGACCCGTGCAACCTTAGCTACAAATCAGTGGAAATGGGCTCACACGCCCATGTTGTATGCCTGTGTGGGCCCACACACCCGTGCAGCCCACACGGCCCAAATTGGCCTTAGCTGTGTGTGCCTGGCCTAAAATCTCACACGCCCGTGTGATTTACCCATGTGGCCCACACAGCCTAATAGGTCGAGCCTGTGTATCGCACACGGCCTCGCCAGGCCATTACACAACCGTGTTATGGGCCCGTATCATGCACGCATGACCTGGTTCATCGAACACATGCCCGTGTTCTGTTAAACAGCCTACCACACGAGCGACTACACACTCGTGTAGCGTCGACAGAAAGTTTTTTCGACTTTACGCGGAGTTGCGTTTCCTACGTTTCGGTTGCACACCTGGTTCGATTTCGACGCATAATCACTCCCGACCACTCCAGAACCTATACTCAACAATAGAAAGCCCAATTTTAGTCACTTAATCTGAATTGCTACGAGTAGACAATTCTCAAAAACCATTGACAACCTTACCTCGCTTAAGCAACCCCAATTTCGCACAATCACAACGTCAATTGAGATCCGTCAGCCCCTTAATTTGTGCTTAAACAATAAGTGACTCTCATCAAACGAATATTCATTGAATAAATCAAAAAGAACTCACTTATCACTTACCAAATAACACTCAAAAAGCAAAGACGTGAAATGACGACGGGAACGAGGCAAAAATCGAGTTTGGAGAATAAGAAAATAGTGTGAAAATAGGGAAAAAAAAAAGGGCAAATCTCCACTATATCAAAAACCCTTAATTTTCTCCATCAAATTCTACTAACCACCCACTACTCGGAGTCCACTAATAGCACAACTCTAGTCGAACTTCGAGCAAAAATAATACTACTTGCCATCGCAAAGAATCAAACACAAGACCTCCAACATGTTAACCCTCACTTAACCACTAGACAAGTAGACCCATTCTGTTATAATTTCACACACTTATCCTTATAAACCTACTGGCCAGAGATAGGGATTATTCATATAAAAACAAAAAATTTGTTCGAAACAAGGCTTGAACCCAAGACTTCTCAAACACTCCCAGACTCATAGCCACTGATGCAGATGGTATTTTGCGACATAAACATACAGAAATAAATATAAGGTATTTTTGGGGCATTACAGTTAGCCTAGGTAAAAGGTTGCGACAATGAGTAGTGAAGGGTCAGGGCAGGCGAGAGATTGGGGTGACAGCATGTGGATCAATCGAGGTGGGAAATAGTGATATAGAAACGATGCAAATTCACTCCTTATTTATAGTAAAAAAAACTTAATAGTCCTAGATTAATCTAACTTAATGATTTAACCAATCTACAAGATAAAAATTGAAAAATAAATAAATAAAAGTTATTTATCTAAAATTAATCTAAAATAAATAATATATCTATATATTTTTTTATACAAAATAAAACCATCCATTATCCCTCCCCAACCACGAAATAGGAGAAAATGTACTTTTGTCACGGGGCTAGAACTTTAGTTTAACAAACCGCGCGGTCTTAGGCCATTTCTTCTCTTCAAATCGCTTAAGCCAGCCTAACCCTCAGAATGCACCAGAAAAATATAGTGAAAGCAACTTGAAACAAAAAGAGCAACAAGAGAGTTGGAAAGCCACAAGAAAGCAATGCACATTAAGTGTTTGAGTAAATGCTCTCAGTATATTCTTAACTCAAGAATAACTGAATACATTGAGATTAATATAAATGAAGAGAGAAGCCTTTTTTTTTATAGTTAAACTCCCCAAAAACCAACGGTACAGATTGAGTTACATCAACAGTCAAGATTAGCACCTTTCTACAATTAAGAGTCCTAAAAGATTTAAACTCTATACAAACTTATCCCTTTAGGATTTACTTTATTTACCCTGTAACTCCAGTTTGACTGGAGTGTTTCACTAGGCTACCAAGGCTTCAAGTAGATAAGCTTCTCCTTGGGTTCCATGAATCGGGTCAGTTCATGTGAGTCAAATGAGCTGCATTTAATAAGTTAAACTCTATGGGACGTTCTACACGCAATGGTCACAAGCTTTGATTCGCGGCCTGTGACACTTTATGCGCTTTAACTCATGTCTTCCTATACTAGCAATAATGTCGATGTGAACCAAACTGAGACTTAGTCGCATAGTATATATATATATATATATAAATACTATTTCATCTAACTCCTAATTATCCTAATTAATTAATAATATTATTAATAAAATCCATAAATATCCTAGAGTAATTGTAATAATAGTCAGCTTATTCTAATAATTAACTTAGAAAATTTAATAACATAAAATCCTATTCTAAATAAACTATAATAGTAATAATAATAAATAATAGAACACGCACAAAACTAATTTAACTAAACTTTAAAAATAAAAGATTAACTACACAATTAGTCCCTCACTCAAAGACGAATGTCGAAACCATTTTTTGAAAACGGGATCGACTTTTGAAAACAAAAGTTGGGAGTCGCCACCAATCCCCTTTTTTGAGGTGTAATTGGGCCACCTTATAAAACATTTTGGTCCACGAATTTTAAGAAAACGGGTTCGGGAGTCGGTTACGTACGAGGAAGGATTAGCACCCTCGACACGCCCAAAATTGGTACTTAATTGATTAATTAATGTCTTAAATGTCGAAAATTAAAGACCTGGACAGAGTTCAAAATGCGATCCTCCTTTTATTGATTTTTAAAACATTTAGGTAAGTCAAATGTGTATTAAAGACCATCTCACCTTGAGGTAAAACATTACATCCAGTACGTTAGGACACAACATTCTTTACCCTCAAATGTGATCTTGCCTTTAAAACGTGCGTTTTAGCCTTAAGAAGATATTCGAATATTCAAAATAAACAAAGAAAGTGAAACCCAGTACGTTAGGGCACGATCCTTTGAATTCTTTAAATACCGAACATTGCCTTGTTTAAAATTTCAAATGAAATGTAATAAATAAATTAAATGCATTTTTATTAAAAAATATAATTTGATAACATAAGGAATAAAACACGTGGCAATAACATCTCATGAATAATCTAAAATAATAGGGAAATGCAAAGGAACAACTTAGAATACATGCAATAACAGCACATCATATATTGTAAAAATACCACCCTTTATATCCAAGGGTCAATGAATAAGAAACCAATTTTAAAAGAAGTTTCAAATAAATCACACAAATAAAATATAACAAGTTTTTTAAATAAAATAAAATAAATAATAGGAACAAGAAAATTTGGAAATATAACTATATAAACTATAAGAAAATTTTAAATAGGTAATAAATATAAGAATTTTAAAAAAAATAGGGGAAAAAAATAAAAGGAATAATATACCAAATAGTAATGTACAAATGAATTTAAAAAAATAAATATTCTAAAGTAAATAATTTGAACGAAAGCTTGAATTGTATCAAAATAAAAAAAATAAGAAAAAACAATATATATGTAGCGTAAATGAAATTCCAAAATAAATAATATGCATAAAAGATTAAAAGTAAATAATATACAAAGTAATATATACACAAGAAAAGCTTAATATAAATAATACATATAGTAGTAATAATAATATATAAAGGTATTTCATATAAACAGGTACGCACATGAAAAAAAATAATCACAAAAGTATGAAATCAAAATAATGTGTTGAAACATGTTTATTCTAAAAAGAATAACTGAAACTTAATTGAGTGAAAAAAACAAAACCCAAGGGATAATTTACAAGTAAAACAAATTATTAAAACAGAATTTTGGGCTAAAATTAAATGCGTATAAATGTTCGAGGTCTAAAATTGAAAATGCCCCAAATCTTAAAATACTGCGCTAAGGGGGGTGCAAATTGAAATAGCTCACAAACTGAAGGGCCAATTTAAAATAATTTAAAAACTTAAATATGGCCCGATTGAAGGCTAGCGCAAAGGAGGGGACCAATTGCGCAAATTACCCAATTAAAGGTAAAATGCGCATGGTTCCAAGCAAAACGCGTACTGATCCCACTTCCTCATGCTGCTTTGTTTTATTATAAATTGAAACCATATTTTATTTCCCTTTTTTATCATTAAAAAAACTTTTTAAAAAACCAAAAAAAAGTTAAAACACCACTCTTCATTCATTTTTTTTCAAAACAGAGAGAAGGCTCTCAACCCCCCTCTTATCTTAGATTCACACCCAAACTCCAGCAGATTACCACCGCCGGCTTCGCCATCAGCGACCAATATGCATGGCGGCCGGAGCTCCTTTTCCGGGCGAAGAAAGGTATCTCCTTCGTTTTATATTTCCCGAAATATGTGTAGATATATATAAAAGATTCAAAAGTAAAATAAATAGAGCAAAAAAAAGAAAGTAAAACCTTAGAATAACTCCCTTAACTGTTTTTGTATTTCTGAAGTGCTCTCTATTGTATTTAGTACAACTGCTCGCTTTTTTATCTCCCATTTCTCCTAAAAAAACCTCCTTTATACAAAATCGTATATTGGCTTTTATAACAAATATTTACAACCCATTTTACACGTTTTCAGTGCGTGATTGAGCACGTCTCGACGTGGTGGGGTGGAGTGGCGACGACGACGCGGAGGGGGTGCGCGACGTCGGCGGTGCTGAGGGGACCGCCCGGTGCAAACGGTGGCTCCTAGGTGTTTTTTTTTTTGCTGAAATTTGTTTATGCCTTGGGCCATTTGGGCCTTGTAGTTTGGGTTTTAGGATTTGGGTTGGTTTTGGTCTTGACTAAATTGGGGTTTGGTCTCTAGTGGTCTGGGCCGAGCAAATTTTGGGCCCTACAGCTGCCCCTCTTTGCTCATTGTCGTGTAACGAGAACGGAGCAAAGACTTCAAAAAAGGTCAAAATTTCTTGGACCTGTCGAGTCTTGATTTCCTTTGGCGCTTCTTGGTGTAACCTTATCGCAACCCACTGCATCCTATTGCTTCCAAATGTCTCATAGCTGTTTCATGAAGATACAATTTGTTGGAACTTTATCTGCTCCGCTCTTGCTCAACGAAGATAAGATCTGTAATTTTAGCCTGTTACCCTACTGCTTAGAGGGTTGAGGCGAGTCTTCGACCTGCTCCACCATTGCTCGGCGAGCCCAAATCTGTAAACTTTAGCCTATTACCCTACTGCTTAGGGGTTTAAGGAGAGTCTTCGACCTACACCACTACTGCTCGGCGAGCCTAGATCTGTAAATTTTAGCCTGTTACCCTACTTCTTAGAGGGTTAAGGCGTGTATCTTTGATCTACTCCACTATTGCTTAGGGAGATAAGCCTGCAATCTTCAGCTTGTTACCCTTTTGCTTAGGGAGTTAAAGCCTGATGTTTTCTATCTGTGCCACTATTACTTAGGGAGATAAGATCTGTAATTTTCAGCTTGTTACCCTATTGCTTAGGGAGTTAAAGCCTGCTGAAATTTTAGTCAAGCCTGCTACGTTGTCCACTGGGGAATCCACCTGTAAAAGTGATTCCCTAGGGCCTATGCTTAGGATGCCATGATCAGAATGAATCAAATGCTCCTAACTAAATGTATTATGAATTTTTAGATGAAAGAATGCAAAATGTCATGAGAATGATCTATTTTAACACTTGATTTGTCCTTGCTTGATGTTTGCTAAGGTAATATCCTTAATGTATGTTTTCTCGTTCACCTAATAGTAGAGAACCTAGAGAGGTGGTCGGACCCTTATCTCTCCTACATTTCCAGCCCTTTAAGCCTGGTGAGTTCTAAATAATTGTCCTGTTTCAGGTTCTTGTATTATTTAGAGACCTTTCAGAGTAATATGCAAAACTTTTTTTTGTGAAAGCGTTATTAGTTCATTAATCATTATTTCAATATGAAATACTTGAAAAAGATTATAGACATGGATAAGACTGAAGTTTATTATGAACAAAATCCGTAAAGAATGGATTGAGCAAAGAAAGCAAATATTGTTAAAATACAAAGAATGAGAAAGTAAAACTGGTGTCCTAGATATCTCGGCCTGAGCTTCTCTGTACGAACTTCCTGAAGACCACTCTAAGTTCAACATGTGTCTGGGAGATCTGTAGTACTTTGTCGATGCCCTTAAGATGTAGCATATCTCATTATTGTTAATTCAGGTACAGGATGGCTAGCGCATGACCCCATTTCTCATCAAACATTTGAATTGCCCTTTTACGAGTTTTCAATTCAAAGCCCCTTTGGTCTCAAAGCGCCCTTTGCGGGTTTTCGCCTTAGCCTCTCTGATTTTTTTTTACCCTTTTTTTTTTAACTCAAGGCGCCCTTTGCGGGTTTTCACCTTGGCCCCTTTCCTCCTCAGGCGAAGTACTTCTTGACTGAGTCCGCATTCACTGGGTTAGGCTGACTCTTGCCATCCATTTCAGCTAATATTAATGCTCCTCCAGAAAAGGCCATTTTCACTACATAAGGTCCTTCCCAGTTTGGCATTCATTTCCCACTGAAATCCTTTTGCATAGGGAGAATCTTTTTCAATACTAAGTCCCCCTCATGGAATACCCTGGGGCGAACTTTTTTATTGTAAGCTCGCATCATTCTCTTTTGGTACATTTGACCATGATGAATAGCCTTCAGCCTCTTTTCTTCAATCAAGTTTAGTTGATCATAATGGGATTGGATCCATTCTGCTTCATCTAATTTCAGCTCTGATAAAACCCGAAGAGAAGGGATTTCGACTTCAATGGGTAAAACTGTCTCCATCCCATAAACCAATGAGAAAGGTGTTGCCCCCGTAGAAGTTCTAACAGAAGTTCGATAGGCAAAAAGGGCAAATGGCAACTTTTCATGCCAATCCCTGTAGGTTTCAGTCATTTTTCCCACAATTTTCTTGATATTTTTATTAGCTGCCTCAACCGCGCCATTCATTTTCGGGCGATATGATGACGAGTTGTGGTGCTTAATGTTGAACTGGCTGTAGACTTCCACTATCGCGCTATTGTTCAAATTCAACGCATTGTCAGATACGATTCTTTCCGGCATACCATAGTGACAGATGATCTCCTTCTTTAAGAACTTGCTAACCGCCGACTTTGTGACATTGGCGTATGAAGCGGCTTCAACCCACTTTGTAAAATAATCAATAACCACAAAAATAAATCGATGACCATTAGAGGCCTTTGGCAAAATTGGCCCAATGACGTCCATGCCCCACATTGAGAAAGTCCATGGGGAAGTCATAACATGGAGAGGTGAAAGAGGCACATGGATCTTGTCTCCATAAATTTGGCACTTCTTGGCGTAACAGATGCAATCTCCCTCCATCGTAGACCAGTAATACCCGAATCTCATGATTTGACGGGCCATTGTAAAACCATTGGCATGCGTCCCACAGACACCCTCATGGACTTCTTCCAGGATTTTCTTCGCTTCGACAGCATCAACGCATCTTAACAATACCTGATCCTTCCTTCTTTTATACAAGATCTCCCCATCTAAGACATAGTCATTGGCGAGCCTTCTCAACGTTCTTTTGTCATTTTCAGTTACTTGCTCTGGGTATTCACGGTTCTTTACATATTTTAGAATGTCATGATACCAATGATGATCATCTCTCTCCTCTTCTTCATCTATATTGCAGCAATGAGCCGGAGACTCACAAATACTCATCTGGATTGGCTTCATATCTTCTTGTTCATTTATTTTGATCATAGAAGCTAATGTAGCCAGGGCATCGGCCATCTGATTTTCATTATGTGGGAGATAAAAGAAGTTGATATCATCAAACTGCTCAATTAACTCCAGAACTAACTTTCAATAACTGATCAGCTTGGGATCTCGTGTCTCCTATGCCCATTTAAGTTGATAGATCACCAATATAGAGTCTCCATATACCTCTAGCACCTTGATTTTGTGGTCTATGGCTTCTCGAATCCCCATGATACATGCTTCGTACTCTGCCATATTGTTTGTGCAGTCAAAATCTAGCTTACAAGTGAATGGATAATGATCTCCGTTTGGGGATATCAAGACTGCCCCAACTCTGTTACCAACGGCATTTGATGCCCTATAGAAATTTAGTTTCCAAGAAAGATCTTCGGGCGTATCCTCTTCAGCAGTCGCCACATACATTAGATCCTCATTGGGGAAATCAAAGCTCAAGGGCTCATAGTTTTCTAGAGCTCTGCTGGCCAGAAAATCTGTTATTGCGCTCCCCTTCACAGCCTTCTAGTTCACATAGATTATGTCAAATTCGGAGAGCAGAATTTGCCATCGGGCCATTCTCCCATTCAAGGCGGTTGACTCTATCATGTACTTGAAAGGGTTTAGTTTCGAGATTAACCAAGTCGTGTGGTACAACATGCACTGCCTCAACCTCTGAGTCGTCCAGACCAAGGCATAACACAATCTCTCAATTGGCGAGTAACTCATTTCACACTCAGTAAATTTCCTACTGGGGTAATATATCGCCTTTTCCTTCCTTCCTGTCTCATCATGTTGGCCCAACACACATCCCATTGAACTATCAAACACGGTCAAATACAGAATCAAAGGCTTATCAGGACTGGGCGGTACTAGCAGCGGAGTATTAGGCAAGTACTATTTAATTTTGTCAAAAGCCATTTGACATTCATCGTCCCACGTGCCTGGATTATGTTTCTTGAGAAGACGAAATACGGGATCACATTTTTCTGTCAGCTGTGAAATAAACTGGGCGATGTAGTTTAACCTTTCCAGGAAACTTCGAACTTCTCTCTGAGTGCGGGGAGGGGGCAACTCTTGTATAGCCTTGACTTTATCTGGGTCGACCTCAATTCCCTTTTCATTGACCACGAAACCAAATAGTTTTCTTGACCTGGCTCCGAAAGTGCATTTGGTTGGATTAAGCTTTAGCTGAAATTTCCTCAATCTTGAGAACAATTTCCTCAAAACTTGAACGTGCTCCCTCTCTGTCCGGGATTTTGCAATCATGCCGTCTACATAGACCTCGATCTCTTTATGCATCATGTCATGGAACAAGGTTACCATGGCTCTTTGGTATGTCGCTCCCGCATTCTTTAACCTGAAGGGCATCACCTTATAACAGAACGTTCCCTATAGGGTTATGAACGTGGTTTTTTCCATGTCTTCAGGGTGCATCTTGATCTGATTGTATCCAGAAAACCCATCCATAAAAGAAAATAGTGAATACCCTGACGTATTGTCCACTAGGGTGTCAATGTGAGGCAACGGGAAATTGTCCTTTGGGCTAGCCTTGTTTAGATCTCTATAATCTACGCACATTCGCACCTTTCCATCCTTCTTAGGGACAAGGACAATGTTGGCTACCCATTCTGAGTAGTTAACCGTTTGTAGGAAACCAGCATCAAATTGTTTCTTGACATCTTCTCTTATCTTTACTGCCACATCGGGTCTCATCCTTCGGAGCTTCTGTTGAACTGGCTTACACTCCTGTCTTATGAGGATGCGATGCACCGCAATATCAGTGCTTAAACCTGGCATCTCTTGATACGACCATGCAAAAACATCTCTGAATTCTTGCAATAGCTTAATGAGATTCTGCTTGGTTTCCTCCTTTATACAAGTGCCAATTTTCACCTCCTTCCCCACTTCCAAGGTCACAATCTCAATTGTCTCTTCGTGAGGCAAAATCTATTTTTCTTCCCGTTCCACCATCCTTAGCAAATCCAAAGATAAACCACTATCTTCGTCATCTTCAAGAACCTGTGATCCTTGTAGGCACATGTCTTGCTCGAAAGAGAATTCTGGATTTATAGCAGTGTTGCTCATGACATTGACATCTGGGTACCTATTGTAGGTATGAAACAATATCTAAGAACTTTATTTGTGTGGTATGAATGGAATAAAGAAGAAAGGAAGAAAAAAATAATTGCCTGATGAGGTATGACAAATGCATCTTTATTGAAAGCATAAATGATTTGAACATGGGCCTATTTCACAGAAGATTTCTTATTGTTCCTAGGCTAAAAAAAACAATAAGCGTGTTTTGAACATTACTCTGTATTAGTTCTAAAAACTACAGGAAGTTCCTCTACAGTCCAGTTGTTCAGAACACTTCTAGGCTCATAGGGGCGAACGCCCACTAGGTTTGCTTCTCTCGATCCTTCTTCTAATACGGCATTGATGCTCAGAATCTTCATCATTCCCTCAGCCGTTCCTTCATTTGTGAATTTCAATTCAGGATGGAAAACTCCTCTTGCCACGAATGTACTGGATATATGGGGAAAGGTCATTGGCTCCCATTTGACCTCTACCCCGCTTAATCTTGCTCTTCTCTTTTCCTGCTTCCTCTTCAACTCTTTCTTTCTCTGTTGTGCGTCTGGCTTATACCCAAAGCCAAAACGGTCCCACTTGCTTGCTAAAATTGGCACTTCCACTCGTCTGTGGAGATATTTCCCAAATCCCCTTCCGGGCAACGCTCCTCTTCCTACTGTCAGTTGTAAACTATCCTTGTAGCTTTAGAGAGTCTGGGCACCGGGATCCTGCCTCCTTCAGCGATGAAGGTTGTATTCACGAACTCTAATGATCGAAATGAACATTCAACCCCTTCGCTATCACTGTCAATGTACGGTGCATCGCTAGCAACGGATGCGATAATGTCCTCTTCAGCGTTTATTGTTATTAGCTGGCCCTCCGTCACCAACTTTAATTTCTGATGCAATGATGATGGTACTACCCCTGCTGAATAAATCCACGGCCTCCCCAATAAACAATTATAGGAAGGTTTGATGTTCATTACTAGGAAATCTACCTCGTAAGTATTTGGTCCGATCAGAAGAGATATCTCTATCCTTCCCATTACCTTCCTTTCAGTGCCGTCAAATGCTCTCACTATATGTTGGCATGTCTTTATATGAGAGCTATCTATAGGCAATCGATTTAATATGGACAGAGGCAGGACATTCAGTACCGAACTATTGTCAATCAACACTGCCGGTAGCGTATACCCCTTGCAGCGAGTAGTAATGTGCAAAGCTTTGGTAGATCCCATGCCCCCCGGTGGTATTTTATCATCACTAAAGGAAATGAAGTTGTCGGTGCTTATGTTACTGACAAGACGGTCTAGTTTGTTTGCCGAAATATCGTCAGTGACATAAGTTTCATTCAACACCTTCATTAGTGCCTCACGGTACGTCTTCGAGCTCAAAAGCAAAGTCAATATTGATATGCGAGTCGGCTGCTTGTGTAATTGTTCCACAACACTATACTCGTTGTGTCTCAAGAACTTCAAAAATTCTTGGGCTTCGTTCTCCATTACTGGTTCATTAACCAGTAGTTCTGTCATTTTTTCTCCTTGTCTGATCACAAAGGACTTCTTCTTTTCTGAGTTCACATTTTGCTTGTAGTAGTGTACCGAACCAGAACTCCTTTTCCGAAACTATCACACTACCGCTATAATTCCAAGGCACCCTTTTGCTATCCTTGAAATGGAAAGCCCTGGGCTTTTGGATAACGATTCTTGGTGCCACCCTTGCTTCAGCTTCACTGATTTTTGGCCGTGAAATGATGACCACTGGGTGACTAGCTTCACAAAACTTCTCAATCGACTTCTCTTCAGCAGCATATACGTCTTCTTCTCCGGTAAGCTCAAAGAATTCTAACTCTTTATTGTCCATTAAGCCCTGGACTAAGGCTCTGAATTTCTTGCAATTCTGGATTTCATGGCCCTTCTCGCCATGAAATTCACAATAGTCCCTCATTTCTCGGGAGCTGCTTCTTGAACTCTGCGTGATCAGCCCCATTTTCAGCATTTTCTTCCAAACTTCCCTGAACGAAGTCTTTACTTTATCCGCATTCAACTTAACTTTCCTCCCCACATTCTCGATTATTGCATTTACCCCACCATCAGCATGGCTGGGTAATGGGTTACCTACCACAGGTGTGTCATCGAACTTCACAACACCCATATTGATGAGCTTCTCGACTAACTTCTTAAATGAGATGTAGCTTTCTATTGAATGCCCCACAACCCCCGCATGGTATTCATACTGAGCATTTGCGTTATACCACCTAGGGTATGGGGGCTACAACGGTTTTAGATAGGATGGTGCTACAACATGTGCATCGAATAGGCTTTTGTACAACTCCTTATATGTCACTGGGATAGGGGTAAACTGTATCCTTTTCGTATCTCTCCTGGTGCTGGGCTCTTGCCTTGGTGAAGCTTGTTGGCCTGTGACTACCATTCTCGATTGATTAACGGTGACAGGTTTTGAATAGCCTGAGCTCACATTGCTTACCTCGTTTTCCTTTATCTTCGAGGCTGACCTTCTCGTGTTTTCCCCCGTTTCTATATTCCCGCACCTTATTGCATTTTCTATCATTTCGCCATACATCACTATGTCTACGAAACTCTTAGTTACGCTCTCCAACATATGATTAATGAAAGGTGCCTTCAAGGTATTAATAAACAACATAGTCGTTTCTTTTTCCAGCAGTGGTGGCTGGACTTGCGTAGCGACTTCCCTCCACCTCTGGGCGTATTTCTTGAAGCTTTCACCTGACCTTTCTCCATGTTCTGTAATGTAATCCTGTCAGGTGCTATATCGGTCACATGGCCATACTGTTTCATGAAGGCCTGCGCCAAATCCTTCCATGATTTTACCTGACCACGGCTCAACTGATTGTACCATTTGGCTGCGGCCTCAGTCAAACTATCCTGAAAATAGTGAATCAGCAAATGGTCATTGTTGATATATCCCGTCATTCTCCGGCAGAACATTGTAATGTGAGCATCAGGGCAACTGGTTCCATTATATCTTTCAAATTCTGGCATCTTAAACTTCAGCGGAAGTACTAAGTCCGGGACCAAACTGAGTTCCTTTGCGTCAACTTCGCAATAATGATCAACACTTTCTAGCTCCTTGAACTTCTCCTCTATCCATTTGCACCGATCCTCGAGCTGCTTTGGGAGCTCCGCCCTTACTTTTTCCATATTGTGGGATTGTGGGATTTGCCATATTGTCTCCAGGGTTAGAGCACGAGCCCGTTGGGAAGTTTACCGGTGCCGAAGTGCCGGCTTGATATAGAGGTTTAACATTAACAGACACCCTTGGTGGCTATGTTTGAATGTTTACTGGGCAAAGCTTGTAGGACAAGCAGAGTCATCGTTGTCATTCCCAGTATCACCCATAGGGCCTTTTCCTTTGTCAGACCCTCCCTTCAGTAGCTGTGTCAGTTGGCTCATCATGTTGTTCTGTGACTCCAGCATGTTTTTCTGGGACTCCAGCATTTGATCCCTCATCTCCTGCTGGATCCTAGCCAGCTGTTCTTGCATCTGAGCTTGCAGTTGCTCCTGTATCTCCTTTTGCATTTGTTCTAATTTTTCTAACCTCTGATCCATATCCCTTGTTTTCCTCTGTGTATAGTAGCGATGTTCCAGGGTAACTTGATAAATTATCACTAATTAATAGGGTTCTTTTATGCAACTTAATGTTTATGATGCTATGCAATGCAAATGCATGACATGAATTACATATACGATCTTGCCCTAACAAAATCTTTTACATAAAATGAATTACATATACGGTCTTGCCCTAACACCCAAAGCTTTTACTTTTCTAAGAAGGCAGGCTAACTCTCGCCCCCGATCTAACTCTAACTCATATTTGACTCCTAGCACATCTGCTTGGACCGTCAAAGTCTGTAAATGATCAGCCACCTCTCGTATCTGAGCTATAGCTTCGCCCATGAGGTAATCCCTATCTCGAACCTGATCTTGAGCTCGGTGAAGTTGCTCCCCTAGTTGCTCATTATTTTCTTCCAATAATTCAATTTGATTCTCACAGTTCTGAAGTGTAGTCTCAAGTTCTTCTACTTTCCCCTTCAAATTCTCGATCTTACTTAGGCTAACCCTTAATTCAATCACTGAGTTACGACTTCGATGTTGCTGTAGTGCCGTTTCTAACTCTACCACCCGAGCTCTTAACATCTGTTTTTCATTCTGGCTATCATTCAAACTCTTTTTACAAGTGACTTCTCGAGCTTGAGCATCATGAAACTTTTTCTCCCACCAATCAGCCCTAGCCTTTTCCTCTTGGATTTCTTGCCTCCACTGTTCAGACGTTTTACCCAATCCAGCATTTCTCATTGACTTATACAACTGCTTGTAATCAGTCTTCAGACTATCCAGGTCCTCCTCAACCTCTCTCTTTCTCTTCTTCAAATTCTCAGCCTCAGATTTTTGAACATCAACATCCAGCTTTAAGTACACTTTTTCCTCCTCCAACTGCTCTATTTTCCTTTCTAACTCTGAGGTTTTCTTTTCGAAGTCTTGCTTTATGATTTCCAATTCGGAGGGGACCACTCGCAGATATTCCTCTATTGGTCGAGCTTCTTCTAAATTTAGCCTCGGGATATTATCGTTAACCCTTCTACTCCACCATTCATTATATTCAGGAGTCACCATTAGATTCACAGCAACTCTCTTTATCCGGCAGGTTTGGTTCCAGGCATTATAAATCTCACGGCTCTTTTTCTTGGAATCTTTCTCCCCATACGAGAACCCACTCTAAGCTAGCCCATGTGTCATCGGTATAAATTGTCTCGATCTATATTGCCTCAATACAAGCAAAGGGGCGTATCCAACGGTTCCCCAAATCTCCAACAAAGAGACCCAATCATAACTCCCACATCGGTAGAGAATCTCATCGGAAACCATCCAAGGGGATTTCCATTCGATATCCTCCTCTTGGAGATTTTGAAGTATCGCCATCCATTTTTCTTCTGTTATGTCATCTCTTCTCGATATGGTCACTGTCTCCTTCAAAGGTGAGTAATCTCTGAGAAAAGGTCAGTAAGAGGCCTTTTCTACCCTCCAAAAGTGGCTATAAAACCATGCTAACAAGAGTTGTGCACACCCAATAAATCTGCCTTCATTTGCCCTCCGATATGCACTCAAAGATCTGAAAGTCTCAGCTAATATTGTAGGAATAGGAGTGACTCCTTTACCAAATCGGTCAAATAGATCGACGACTGCTTCATCTACATGCCTTAAAGCCTTAGGAAAAATAACCAACCCATAAACGCTCAAGGCGAAGACATCAACTCTTTTCTTCATATTAGGGTGTGTCAGGATCAGATCTCTCAAATTTTCCCAAGGGATGCACTTTCCATTGCCTTTCTGCTGGACTCGAGCTGCAACCCACTGCTCACTCATCCTAGTGTTATTCATCAACCTCTTTACAAAGGTTGGGGTATTGACAGCTCTAGAATAAATCTTATCAACTTAAAACCTCGGAAAATGAAGCAAGGCTGTATATTCCTCGACAGTAGGTGCTAGATCCACCTTTCCGAAAGTAAAACAACTATAGGCAGAATTCCAAAATTGAGCCATGGCGCGGAACAAATACCTATCTACCTTAACATCGAGGAGATAAGGAATATCACCATAATTACAGTAGAGTAGCTACTTCATCTCATCATCCTAGTGACTCCACAATTCTTTCAACTCCTGAAGATCATTCTGAACCACACTAATACGGGTAAAGTCCCATAACTCCGACGTGTACTCCTTTGTCAAACTGTCAAATTTCTCTAACTGTGCATTCTCCGACCATCTTTGGACAAACGCGTTGTCTTTCACTTTATCAAGGAATTCGTTCTTCATGGCAAAACTTTCTATTAGTAACCGAACCGTATATCGACACCTCCTTTTATGATGAAAATGTTATGCAATCACTATTAAAGAAAGAAGGAAAAACACAAGTCAGAATTATGCATAAGAATAGAAATCAAAACAATCAAGAAATTATCAAACGCCTATTCGGGAAACCACTAGGGCTAGGTGTAATTCTACCTAAAGCGGGTTTCTACAGCTCACTCTATGTGGTTTAGTTCTAGAGTAAAGGTACCAGAACCAGCAGATTCCTCGATCCTCGCCCATTATAGGTTCATATGGATCAAGTTCGGTTCAGGGGAATACATTTCCCTATGCCCATGCGGAGGTGAAAACCTCACGAAGACATAAGTACGGATGTATTCCGAAAGCGATCCCCTAGCCCATGCGGAGGTGAAAACCTCACGAAAGCATAGTTTCTCACTCCCACTTAAGAGATGTGACCACAACGGTCATGCGATATGATGCGAGAGTATATAAAGAAATTCAACAAAACAACAAACTCAACAAGGACACAGGAAATGCAAAGTGAGGATCGTGTATTTTTAGAAAAACTGAATTTCTAACTTTTGACAAGAAGACAGAAAATAATCAATTTATAGCTCGACTCTCTTATTGGTCCCCAGTGGAGTCGCCAAGCTGTCGAAACCATTTTTTGAAAACGGGAATCGAATTTTGAAAACAAAAGTTGGGAGTCGCCACCAATCCCCTTTTTTGAGGTGTAATTGGGCCACCTTATAAAACATTTTGGTCCACGAATTTTAAGAAAACGGGTTCGGGAGTCGGTTACGTACGAGGAAGGATTAGCACCCTCGACACACCCAAAATTGGTACCTAATCGATTAACTAATGTCTTAAATGTCGAAAATTAAAGATTTGGACAGAGTTCAAAATGCGATCCTCCTTTTATTGATTTTTAAAACATTTAGGTAAGTCAAATGTGTATTAAAGACCATCTCACCTTGAGGTAAAACATTACATCCAGTACGTTAGGACACAACATTTTTTACCCTCAAATGTGATCTTGCCTTTAAAACGTGCGTTTTAGCCTTAAGAAGATATTCGAATATTCAAAACAAACAAAGAAAGCGAAACCCAGTACGTTAAGGCACGATCCTTTGAATTCTTTAAATACCGAACATTGCCTTGTTTAAAATTTCAAATGAAATGTAATAAATAAATTAAATGTATTTTTATTAAAAAATATAATTTGATAACATAAGGAATAAAACACGTGGCAATAACATCTCATGAATAATCTAAAATAATAGGGAAATGCAAAGGAACAACTTAGAATACATGCAATAACAGCACATCATATATTGTAAAAATACCACCCTTTATATCCAAGGGTCAATGAATAAGAAACCAATTTTAAAAGAAGTTTCAAATAAATCACACAAATAAAATATAACAAGTTTTTTAAAATAAAATAAAATAAATAATAGGAACAAGAAAATTTGGAAATATAACTATATAAACTATAAGAAAATTTTAAATAGGTAATAAATATAAGAATTTTAAAAAAAAATAGGGGAAAAAAATAAAAGGAATAATATACCAAATAGTAATGTACAAATGAATTTAAAAAAATAAATATTCTAAAGTAAATAATTTGAACGAAAGCTTGAATTGTATCAAAATAAAAAAAATAAGAAAAAACAATATATATGTAGCGTAAATGAAATTCCAAAATAAATAATATGCATAAAAGATTAAAAGTAAATAATATACAAAGTAATATATACACAAGAAAAGCTTAATATAAATAATACATATAGTAGTAATAATAATATATAAAGGTATTTCATATAAACAGGTACGCACATGAAAAAAATAATCACAAAAGTATGAAATCAAAATAATGTGTTGAAACATGTTTATTCTAAAAAGAATAACTGAAACTTAATTGAGTGAAAAAAACAAAATCCAAGGGATAATTTTCAAGTAAAACAAATTATTAAAACAGAATTTTGGGCTAAAATTAAATGCGTATAAATGTTCGAGGTCTAAAATTGAAAATGCCTCGAATCTTAAAATACTGCGCTAAGGGGGTGCAAATTGAAATAGCGCACAAACTGCAGGGCCAATTTAAAATAATTTAAAAACTTAAATATGGCCCAATTGAAGGCTAGCGCAAAGGAGGGGACCAATTGCGCAAATTACCCAATTAAAGGTAAAATGCGCTTGGTTCCAAGCAAAACGCGTACTGATCCCACTTCCCCATGCTGCTTTGTTTTATTATTAATTGAAACCATATTTTATTTCCCTTTTTTATCATTAAAAAAAACTTTTTAAAAAACCAAAAAAAAGTTAAAACACCACTCTTCATTCATTTTTTTTCAAAACAGAGAGAAGGCTCTCAACCCCCCTCTTATCTTAGATTCACACCCAAACTCTAGCAGATCACCACCGCCGGCTTCGCCATCAGCGACCAACATGCATCGCGGCCGGAGCTCCTTTTCCGGGCGAAGAAAGGTATCTCCTTCGTTTTATATTTCCCGAAATATGTGTAGATATATATAAAAGATTCAAAAGTAAAATAAATAGAGCAAATAAAAGAAAGTAAAACCTTAGAATAACTCCCTTAATCTGTTTGTATTTCCTGAAGTGCTCTCTATTGTATTTAGTACAACTTTTCGTTTTTTTATCTCCCATTTCTCCTAAAAAAAACCTCCCTTTATACAAAATCGTATATTGGCTTTTATAACAAATATTTACAACCCATTTTACACTTTTTCAGGTACGTGATTGAGCACGTCTCTGACGTGGCGGGGTGGAGTGGCGCACGACGCAGAGGGGTGCGCAACGTGCGGTGCCTGGGGACTGCTTCGGCTGCAAACGGTGGCTCCTAGGTGTTTTTTTTTTTTGCTGAAATTTGTTTATGCCTTGGGCCATTTGGGCCTTGTAGTTTGGGTTTTAGGATTTGGGTTGGTTTTGGTCTTGACTAAATTGGGGTTTGGTCTCTAGTGGTCTGGGCCGGGCAAATTTTAGGCCCTACAGCTGCCCCTCTTTGCTCATTGTCGTGTAACGAGAACGGAGCAAAGACTTCAAAAAGGGTCAAAATTTCTTGGACCTGTCGAGTCTTGATTTCCTTTGGCGCTTCTTGGTGTAACCTTATCGCAACCCACTGCATCCTATTGCTTCCAAATGTCTCATAGTTGTTTCATGATGATACAATTTGTTGGAACTTTATCTGCTCCGCTCTTGCTCAACGAAGATAAGATCTGTAATTTTAGCCTGTTACCCTACTACTTAGAGGGTTGAGGCGAGTCTTCGACCTGCTCCACCACTGCTCGGCGAGCCCAAATCTGTAAACTTTAGCCTATTACCCTACTGCTTAGGGGTTTAAGGAGAGTCTTCGACCTGCTCCACTACTGCTCAGCGAGCCCAGATCTGTAAATTTTAGCCTGTTACCCTACTTCTTAGGGGGTTAAGGCGTGTATCTTTGATCTACTCCACTATTGCTTAGGGAGATAAGCCTGCAATCTTCAGCTTGTTACCCTTTTGCTTAGGGAGTTAAAGCCTGATGTTTTCGATCTGTGCCACTATTACTTAGGGAGATAAGATCTGTAATTTTCAGCTTGTTACCCTATTGCTTAGGGAGTTAAAGCCTACTGAAATTTTAGTCAAGCCTGCTACGTTGTCCACTGGGGAATCCACCTGTAAAAGTGATTCCCTAGGGCCTATGCTTAGGATGCCATGATCAGAATGAATCAAATGCTCCTAACTAAATGTATTATGAATTTTTAGATGAAAGAATGCAAAATGTCATGAGAATGATCTATTTTAACACTTGATTTGTCCTTGCTTGATGTTTGCTAAGGTAATATCCTTAATGTATGTTTTCTCGTTCACCTAATAGTAGAGAACCTGGAGAGGTGGTCGGACCCTTATCTCTCCTGCATTTCCAGCCCTTTAAGCCTGGTGAGTTCTAAATAATTGTCCTGTTTCAGGTTCTTGTATTATTTAGAGACCTTTCAGAGTAATATGCAAAACTTTTTTTTGTGAAAGCGTTATTAGTTCATTAATCATTATTTCAATATGAAATGCTTGAAAAAGATTATAGACATGGATAAGACTGAAGTTTATTATGTACAAAATCCGTAAAGAATGGATTGAGCAAAGAAAGCAAATATTGTTAAAATACAAAGAATGAGAAAGTAAAACTGGTGTCCCAGATATCTCGGCCTGAGCTTCTCTGTACGAACTTCCTGAAGACCACTCTAAGTTCAACATGTGTCTGGGAGATCTGTAGTACTTTGTCGATGCCCTTAAGATGTAGCATATCTTATTATTGTTAATTCAGGTACAGGATGGCTAGCGCATGACCCCATTTCTCATCAAACATTTGAATTGCCCTTTTACGAGTTTTCAATTCAAAGCCCCTTTGGTCTCAAAGCGCCCTTTGCGGGTTTTCGCCTTAGCCTCTCTGATTTTTTTTTACCCTTTTTTTTTTGAACTCAATGCGCCCTTTGCGGGTTTTCACCTTGGCCCCTTTCCTCCTCAGGCGAAGTACTTCTTGACTGAGTCCGCATTCACTGGGTTAGGCTGACTCTTGCCATCCATTTCAGCTAATATTAATGCTCCTCCAGAAAAGGCCTTTTTCACTACATAAGGTCCTTCCCAGTTTGGCATTCATTTCCCACTGAAATCCTTTTGCATAGGGAGAATCTTTTTCAATACTAAGTCCCCCTCATGGAATACCCTGGGGCGAACTTTTTTATTGTAAGCTCGCATCATTCTATTTTGGTACATTTGACCATGATGAATAGCAATATATATGTAGCGTAAATGAAATTCCAAAATAAATAATATGCATAAAAGATTAAAAGTAAATAATATACAAAGTAATATATACACAGGAAAAGCTTAATATAAATAATACATATAGTAGTAATAATAATATATAAAGGTATTTCATATAAACAGGTACGCACATGAAAAAAAAATAATCACAAAAGTATGAAATCAAAATAATATGTTGAAATATGTTTATTCTAAAAAGAATAACTGAAACTTAATTGAGAGAAAAAAACAAAATCCAAGGGATAATTTACAAGTAAAACAAATTATTAAAACAGAATTTTGGGCTAAAATTAAATGCGTATAAATGTTCGAGGTCTAAAATTAAAAATGCCCCAAATCTTAAAATACTGCGCTAGAGGGGGCAAATTGAAATAGCGTACAAACTGCAGGGCCAATTTAAAATAATTTAAAAACTTAAATATGGCCCGATTGAAGGCTAGCGCAAAGGAGGGGACCAATTGCACAAATTACCCAATTAAAAGTAAAATGCGCATGGTTCCAAGCAAAACGCGTACTGATCCCACTTCCCCATGCTGCTTTGTTTTATTATTAATTGAAACCATATTTTATTTCTCTTTTTTATCATTAAAAAAAACTTTTTAAAAAACCAAAAAAAAGTTAAAACACCACTCTTCATTCATTTTTTTCAAAACAGAGAGAAGGCTCTCAACCCCCCTCTCATCTTAGATTCACACCTAAACTCCAGCAGATCACCACCGTCGGCTTCGCCATCAGCGACTAACATGCATGACGGCCGGAGCTCCTTTTCCGGGCGAAGAAAAGTATCTCCTTCGTTTTATATTTCCCGAAATATGTGTAGATATATATATATATAAAAGATTCAAAAGTAAAATAAATAGAGCAAATAAAAGAAAGTAAAACCTTAGAATAACTCCCTTGATCTGTTTGTATTTCCTGAAGTGCTCTCTATTGTATTTAGTACAACTGTTCGTTTTTTATCTCCCCTTTCTCCTAAAAAAAAACCTCCCTTTATACAAAATCGTATATTGGCTTTTATAGCAAATATTTACAACCCATTTTACACGTTTTCAGGTAAGTGATTGAGCACGTCTCTGACGTGGCGGGGTGGAGTGGCGCACGACGCGGAGGGGTGCGCGACGTGCGGTGCCTGGGGACTGCTTCGGCTGCAAACGGTGGCTCCTAGGTGTTTTTTTTGTTGAAATTTGTTTATGCCTTGGGCCATTTGGGCCTTATAGTTTGGGTTTTAGGATTTGGGTTGGTTTTGGTCTAGACTAAATTGGGTTTTGGTCTCTAGTGGTGGGCCCTACAACGAAAATACAAGAAATCACCATCAAATTTACTTGTTTAAAATATGCTCGGAATCTCTTTACTCTTTTTACATTTAGAATTTAGTTTTTCTATTTTTATTTTTAAGAATTTAAACTTTTTACTTTTTATATTTTAAAATTAATGTTTAATTGTTAATATAATTTAAATTCTTTTGTTAAATTCATTGATACAATATTTTGAAATAATAAAAATCACTTGATATCTATGTAATAAAAAACGACGTTATAATTAACTTAAATTCAATAAAAAAAAATTTAACAATGTTAACAATTGGACTTGCATTTTTAAAAACAAAATATAGAAAGACTAAATTTCAAATGTACGAAGAGAAAAAAATAAAAAACTTTAAGCATATTTTAATCACTTTAGTTTTACATAATATTAAGTGTTAAAATTCTTAATAATGCAATATAATTTACAATAGCATACTTTTGCATAAGGCAAAATTATAAATATGTGCCAATTTTGAATATATATATATATATATTTATTTTATAATTATTTAAGGAAATATATTGTTTTTATTATATACTTTTGAAAAGTTTTTTTTTTATACAGAAAGCGCTTTCCATTAATATATTATATTTTCTGGTTAGACTGTTAAAGGTTGGTGATTTATATTGTTTGAAATTTTTTTTTAAAAAAATTTATTTTTAATTAATGTTTTCTAATTAATAAACAAGGTGTATTTAAGTTATTTATTTTATTTTTAAAACTCCTTTATTTATATAAATAAAATAATAAATATTTAATTATATAATAAAAATATATATTTATATGTATAAATATATCATGTTAAAAATATTTTATTTTTAGAACATTAACTAGTTTTTCTGATATATTTTTATATATAAAATAGTTACTTTTTTCACCTATAATTTGAGTAGGATAAATTCTAATATTATAAAATCAATTAATTATTTCAAAGATTATAGTTATTTTTATATGTAAAATATTTTAAATAATTATTTTAAATACTATTATTTCCAGTAAATATAATTTTTATATGTGAAATATGTATTTTTCTATCCATATCATGGGGTGTGGAAAATTTTAGTATTATATATTTTTGAGTGTGTATTTGAAATAATTAGTTAAAATATTTTACATATAAAAATAATGATATTTGGAATAATTATTTGATTTTATAATATTAGAATTTATCAATTACCATACTTAGTGGAAAAATAAATGTTTAATATATAAAGAAAAATATATAAAAAATAGTTTCATTACATAATTTCATATTTATTATTTTGTTTATATGAATAAAGAAATTTAAAAAAATAAAATAAATAAATAAATAAAAACTCGAAAAAAATACCCACTATGTTTATAAGTTGGACCAACCCATGCCTTTAAAATAAAATCACAAATTTTCAATCATCTAACAAAGAAAATGACTTGTCAATAGGAAACTCCTTTTGTATAAAATACTTTTCAAATGCGCATCTCACAAGGTGCTTTTGCGCCACATTAACAAAAACGGTTTATTTTCTTAAATAACCATAAAATTAATTTAAATTCCTAATTTTTTTTTTCCTAAAATCAACAAATACTAATAAGTTTACCATTAAATAATAACGACTTAGATATATACCAATGCAATTTTTTTTTAGGCATTGATTTATCGATTAATATTGTTGTTGTTTTTTGCTACACGAACAAAAAGGAATTTAAGGAAAAAAATTATAATTGATTTTTTTTTTTTTTTTTTTGAGAAAGCAGTTAAAACTCGTGATTTAAAATTATTTAATGTATTAGACAAAAACATGGAATTTTGATGGAACTTAAGAGGTTGTCCTCCCAGTTTACTATCGTAACAGACATTTAGTTACTGTGCCAAAATAGAATTAACTATCATAATTTATGGGCCGATGAGACTTTTGCATGTTGATTAAGGTAAAGTAGTTTCAATGTATGAATTTTTAATTCCGTATTTGATTCTTTCTAATTATTCTACTATTGTGAGTACATTATATCCAAAATAGTAAAAGAAATGATAAAAAGTCAAATCCCAACTTTTTTAACTCAAATCAAAATTTGCAAGCAAACAGCAATAGAATTCTTCTAAAATTTAATATATATATATATATAATTAAATTAAATTAAATTAAATATGAGTTTAAAACATTTAAATTTTATTTGAAGGACCTAGATGCATAATTAATATCAAGAGGGTAATTACCTTTCTGTTTAAATTTTAGTTTGTAATTAAAAAAATGTAGGCAAGAAATCACTTTTTTACTAGTCTCCAATTTTGAAGAAACAAAAAATTATCCTTTTTTTTTTGTCAAGAGTGAAGTTAGATTATTAAATAATATAATTACATATTTAACCCTTCCTTAGTAATTCAATATGATTTTAGTCCTTAATTAAATAAAAATTTATTTTGATTCCTTTTAAAATTCAACTATAACCATTAAACTTACATGATTCCTGACATCGTCTCTGATTATCATGGTCGAAACAACCACATTCTACCACACCTAAAACAAAGCCTTCGGGAGTATCCTTGAGGCTGGAAAGCCATTCAAGATATGGGTTTATTTGAAACATTATATATATACACAAAAAGATACTACTTTTTGCAATATCGAGCATACTGAAATGCATGCTAAACCGCCTACAGATACAGATTAACAAGGAAATGTCAAAAATTGAAAGACAAAATGCTTCTTATTGTATCTATTAAATAACTAAATCCATTACCAATATCCGAGATATCCACCCTAATCAGATTGTAATAATAGCAAGGGAAGGGAAAACACTACCAAAATGTGGCAACAATCCACCTGCTCCAATTTACTACATCTCACCAGCTAAATCTTCAAACCTCCCAATGCAACGTAACCAGAATGGTTCCCTCAAGGATTATTGAAGCAAAACCGCTTTATCGTGGAGAAGGTGGAGGAAGATGGGATTTCGCCATTCCCACCCATGCAAAGATTCCAACAGCAAGAATTATCCATCCAAATACGTCGTACTTTAAATCACTGCTCTTCTTCTTCTTGGCAGCCTGAAAATGTACAAATATATCAGCAAATATCTTCTATGCTATGAACTTAGAGAAAAGTGTTGGGACACTGTCATATTGTAAAGATTTTTTGGGCTCAGAAGTTTAAACTCCGATCCAAGCATAAATATTTGATTGCACTCATTAATTGACGGAACGGTTACAAATAATAAAACCACCAATATATCTTTGTAGTCATTTAGCAACCCAATCAATCGTGAGTTTGATGTCTGAATAACCTAGGGATTGATGTGAACACCTTTTTTCCTTTGTCGATTACAGTTCTTTGAACTAGAATTCATACCTAACAAGCAGGGATATTTTATTACCTAAACCTCACAAAAGCCATCATCAAATTCTAATGAACATCTATGTCAACAAAAAGGAAGTTCTTTTCCATAAGAAATTATTGCCAGTCCCCAGAACAACTGTATGCAAGGCCAAGCTGCCAAGTCTTCAACTTTCCATTGCAACATAAAAAAAATACCTAAACCCGAGCAATATGCAATTTAACCGTTTCTGAGAAGGCAACATGCCGCAAGTATCAGTCAGAAAAGCA
Source organism: Gossypium longicalyx (assembly GCA_025698465.1). Taxonomy (NCBI): domain Eukaryota; kingdom Viridiplantae; phylum Streptophyta; class Magnoliopsida; order Malvales; family Malvaceae; genus Gossypium; species Gossypium longicalyx. The sequence goes on along the minus strand of CM046997.1, from coordinate 91,737,677 downwards.
GAATATGCACAATTATACGTGAATGTGATGCAATCTCACACTGATGTGGAAACATTTATTTCAGTCCATGGTCTGTTGGCTCACTAACTCAGATCATGAGATAAGGCTTACATAAAACTTTAGGAATTATTCACTATTCACATCAATTAATACACAATGAACTTATGCAAACAAATAGTAACTGCTAACTCAGATAATATGATAATAAAAGATAATATAAGCAGGCACTTCCAAGGCAAAAAGAAGTATGGAAACAGCAGGGAAGATTTGCAAGTCAATGTAAATAATTAAAAAAAATACTCACAGTTGAAGTTGAAGAAGCAGAAGATGCCCCACCCATACTCTGTTGGCTAGCTGCAGCCTTTTGGAAGTCCATATGTAGCTCTGGAGCCTAAGAAGATGAACAAAGTCCAAGCTTATTTAAAAATTTAGGCAGATCAGAGCACAAAGTATCATCAGCAAAACATCCACTCCTCACCCGCACTGCCCTAGATTCTCTTTCCCAAGAAAATAAACACATCCATTTAACACACAAAAAAAATTATAAAAAAAAAATGCAAACTAGCTTAAAGTAGGTAAAACAAAAGGAAAACACCAATCCCACTAAAACAGCCATAGTAACAAAATATCTTAATATTTAATTAAGCACTAGCCATAACCTTATCATTAACAAGGTATCCTGCTTCTGTCTTTCAGAAAACTAAGTCCAGATTACCACACCAAGTTCATTTCAAATAATTACCACATCAAACAATGCAGCTAAAATATTAAAACAATCAATTAAATTACATAAGAAAGTTTGTGAGGTTAAATTTACATAAAAAAGCATACATCTTTGTTCCCGTGTTATGAAACTTAAAAGAAAAGCAGGTTTACCTTAGCTGCAACTTCCAAAGACTTTTGATAAAGCTCATTGCCTGGATCCTACAACCCAAAAAAATATTTAAAAATAAAACCCAAATTAGCGTCCAAAACCCTCAATTTGGGATATTCAAAACAGGCATAAGAGTAAAAAAAACAAAGAAGTTACCGCATCAACAGCCCTTTGGAAAAACTGAGCTGCCTTATCAAAAGAAACTTTTGCCTCGTCAGAATCGGTAGTCATAAATGCAGTAGTGGAAAGAGCGTTTCCCATGCACCACAAAGTTTCGTGCTTGGATGGATTTATCATCAACGCCTCATCCAATTTCGAAATTGCATCTAAATGATCAATATTCATTGCATTAGCAAAAACTAATAATAGGAATAAACTCAAGAACATGGTAGAGTACCATTTATCATCTGCTTTGCATCTGAAACAGTCTGAAATTGAGCTAATTCGAGTAAAGCCCCTCCCCATTTGGTTAAATTCTGCAACCATTTTTAACCGATAATAGGAAACGCAGAACAATTTCTTTAAAAAAAACCTCAAACCAAAGAAGAAAACAAGAATAAAAGAATTAAAACCTCATTACTATTAAAATCAATTAACAGAGGAAAGTAACTGCAAACAAAGAAACGAATTAAAAAAAATTTTGAAAGGAAAAGAAATAAAGAAGGAACCTCAGCATCAAGAGGGTCCTTGGCGTAGTTGACTTCAGAGGTTTTACGAGTGTGTTCGGCGACTAAAAGGCGATCGAAGTCAGCTTGAGAAAACTCCATTTCCGTGATTGTTTTATTCTGTTAGTTTAGAAAGTGAGGTAAGAGTGTAGCCGCTAGGGTTTTTTCTTTTTCTATTGGAGAAGTGAAGTAGAGAAGGTAACATAACCTTATGACAAAAAGACCGTGATGGCCCTCGATATTTGGCGCTCCTTTTGCCTTTCCTTTGCTCTCTTTTCTTGTATGTTTACTTCACTTCCACGTTGCGGAAACCAAGGGTCTCCCCTCCTACTTTCTTTCTCTCTCTTTTTTTAGGAGAAATTTAAATTTTGGTCACTCAACTTTCAGAACTTTTTATTTTGGCCATAAAAATTTTTAAAAATTGTAAAAAGAGCATTGTCATTACAAACCGTTTTCATTTTAGTTACCCACCCTAATTTTCAGGGTTATGCAATCTTAGTGTACACTCAATTTAGTCATCTATCTTTAGCAAATTTCTATTTTAGCCACTCATTTTATCTTTTTAATGTCCTTTTTTAGAATTAATTTTTACAAGGAAAAAAACTTGAATCTTTACAAGGAAAAACATAGGTTCTTACATGGAAAAACCAATTTATATTTTTAATTTTCTTAATTTTTTCTTTTCTAGAATTATTTTTAATTCTTTCAAAAAAAAAAAAGGAAAAATCTAAGGTTTTGCAAGAAATTACCTGAGTTTTATAGGAAAAACTTAAGTTTTTACAAAAAAACATTTTATCTTTTTTTGAATTAATTTTAGTTTTTTAATAAAATTAGGAAAACCTAAGTTTTTTTATCATGAAAAACATGAATTTTTACAATGATTTGAGTTTCATTTCTGCAGCTAAAAACTCAATTTCTCATAAAAACTCATTTTAAAAAAAATAATATTAATTCTAAAAAAGAAATGAATTACTAAAATGAAAATTTACTAAATTGAGTAATTAAAGTGAGTGTACAGTACTATTGTTTAACCTCAATTTAACGATGAGTGACCAAAAATGAAAACGGTTTGTAATGATAGTGCCATTTTTGCAAAAAAAAATTATTTTTAGTGTCCAAAATAAAAACACATGAGAATATTTAGGGGATTAACTGTGTAATTTACCTTTTTTAAGTTAAAATTGTAGGGGTTTTTTTTTTGTTTTACCCTTTGCAATATCAAGTTAGGGGCTGAGAAATTTGATGTAGGTTTTAGAAGCGCAAGCTGCTCATTGCTGCCAATTGTCTATGGTTTGGTGTGGAGTTGAGATAAGAATAATATTAATCCACTTTTTATCCTTGTTGAGGAGTTCACAAAAATCAACATTGTAGAATCTAAGAGAAAGCAGAATAGAGCATAACGTGAGGATTCTTGCTTGAAATCAACTGAGAGCCATCAGGTCCCTCAACAATAGTTGCTCCACCTATAAGACCAGGCATCAAGTCTGATATTCAAAGTGAAGGGATCTTGGGGCACATGTTTAGGTGCTTTGTTGAGGGTCAGCATTGAAAGAGCAAAAGATAGATGGAGAGAACTGGGTTTTATCAATTAGACATATCTTTCTATACTTAAGCCCTCGAATTTCATTGAATAAATGTTAAAAAAATTATTTCTTTTAAGTCTTTATTTTAAATTAAAAATTTAAAATACATGAATATTTTTTAAATTTAAAAATTTATAGCTAAAATAAATCTGGACAAATAGATCTACAGATTCAAATGTCTAAATTTTTTTTTTATTTATAATTTTAATAAAAGATAAATTTTAAAACTATACATGAACTTGGTTCAAATGTATATACAAAACTTTATTTTTGATTTATTTATATACATTTAAAGAAATAAATAAATCAAATAAATTTATATTGGAGAAATATAATTATTTATGTATGCAATGTGTAAACATAAAATGGTGCTATATCGATAATGATGTTAATGATTATTAAGAATTAAATCAAATCAATTTTAATGTGCAAAATTACTTGAAATCAGAGTTGTATGTTTTTATATATGATCTTTGAAATGTTTAGAACTAGGATTAAATTAAGATTATTTGTAAATTTTGAAAGTTAATTTTTTTAAATTACGACTGAATTGATATAATATGTAAAATTTAAGAGCTAAATTTATTATCATACTGATTTTTTAATTGTCACGTCACCCTTCCGTCAAACACTAGTACTTAATAAAAACGAAAAAAAAAACAATATCAGTTAATAGGATGACAAAAAATGTTGTGTATTTTACTTTTTCAATAATAATTTATTAATATTTAACTAGTGCTCTTCAATACTTATTAATATCTGTTGTTTAAAAATATACTTTGAAAGTTAATTAATAAATTGATTTATTACCCTTAAGTTAAATTATTAACGCTTCCCTGCGTTGCCATTATGGTGCAGTGTTGTTAAACCGACAATCTTGAATGAGTTCCTTGCTGTCTGTCAACCTACAAGACTGGATTTTCACCAATGTAATGCATCCTTCCCACCATGCTATGGATCATAGCAATTGGGAAATCAAGTTTGGCTTTCTCTGCTGGTTACTATGTAACCGACCGAACAACAATGAGACTTTTATTGAGGAGAGTGTGCTTGACCAGGGATACGGCTGGGTAATGAGGTTGCCAGCGCCGTCATGGATCGAGCTGATGGCGGCCAAATGAATGAGTGTAGAGTATCGTAATATCTTATGTTATGTATGGTAGTACACATTGTAATTATATAATTATATAATTTATAATTTTAAAATATATTAATTACTATAAAAATTTATTAGTATAATAAAACTATTTCTAAACAAGTAACAAAAATTAAAATCAAATCATCATATATATTATGTTAGTCTAAAAAGTAGTTGATAATATGATTACTGATAAAAATAACAATAAAAATAAACATCATATGCAATTTCTGTCTAATTGTTCAAGTACATATTTGTTGGGTTATTCCCTCTTTAATATTTAACATATGCTCATTATCCTCATTTGTCGGTCTTTGATCAAGTTTATCATCATTTAAATTTGAATTTACACAATTAAGATTATCAAAACCACATTCTTCCATATGTTGTTCAAGAATAGATCATCTCAATTCTACCTATTATTGAAGTTATAAAAATATGCAACATACTAGTACGATTCAACATTGTTTTTTTATGTTATACTTAGGTAATATTATTAAAATGACAAATATTTTTTTAGAACAACAAATGTCTTCTAAACCACATCTCAAAACATTAAATGTATCAAATTAAAGAGTTCGTGAACTATTGATAATATCTTTATCTGGCACTATTCTCTCAAATGGTATTATATCTCACAATATGGTGTAAGAAAAAAATTTCTATTTACATAATTAACATAATCTTATAATATTTGAATTTAAAGTACAAATAATCTATAGTTTTAATTATAAAAACTTATATAAACTTAATTTGAGGAAAGACTTATGCTAAATTATATCACTTTGTAAAATACATAAATTAAGTAAAAATATATAAATTTTATAAAAAAATTATAAATTATCTAAAAATTTTATAACTTCTTATAAATAATATAATTTTTTGTCATATTTTTAAAAAGTTATTTTTATAAACAAATTATGATAGAAAAAACAATAACAATTTTTTATAAATATAATGTTTTTTTTCATAATTTAAAAAAATAAGATTTAAATAATATATTTTTTATTATAATTTTATAAAATACACTAATTATTTTTATAATATAATTCTTTAAGATTTATAAAATAATTTTTTTTTTTACTATGATGATCCTAAACACTTATATGTGTTTATTTTTGTAATATAATTTTTATAATTTGTATAAAATTAATTTTTTAAAATTAGGTTTGGAGATAATTACTTGCTTTCATTTCATCGATAAAATTGAAATAGGCTCATCTCCGTTACTGTTTTATTACCAAACTCCCACAAACAACCCAAAATCCAATGGCGAATCCAAGTCCCATGCTTATATAAAACCAAAACTTCTCATCTCCACCTTCTAGTCCCCATTTTCATCTTCTCCATCTCCATTGGTCAGTGATGAACAACTGCTTGACAATGGAGGACCACAAAGCTCTGGGTTTTCTTGATATATAGAAGGATCATTGGAAGTTTGGAACTGGTTACCTGTCGGGATTTGTCTCGATAACTTGTTGAACGACAGATTCAAATGGTTCAACAAAGTCATTGTGATCATGCTAGCAGGAATTGAGCCTTAAAGATTGTTGTGCGAGAGATCAAGACTCTCCAACCGTTGCAAGTTCCCAATGTTCTCCGGTATCTTCCCACTAAAATGGTTCCACGATAAGTTCAGAGTGACCAATGCTGAAAGCTCTGTTATATGATCTGGTATCTCTCCTTTTAAATCATTGCTCGACAGATCTATGACGTTACCTTTTGAGACAATCTCCACATGTTGTAAGAATCGTATATGCTGAGTTGAGGGTAATTCATATGAATAAGGACCCAGATAAGTAAACGGTTCCAAATGACCCAAGCATTTGGGGATGGTCCCTGATAAGTTATTTTGATCAAGGTCTATGATGTGAAGATTGTGAAATTCACAGAGTTATTAGGGAATGCTGCCTGTCAAGAAGTTGCTTCGCAATCCCAAGTAAGATAAAAAGGAACAGACTATATGAAACTAAGTCTGGTATCGTTCCAGAAAATCGATTTTCTCCGAGGTCAATAGATAACAACCCAGAGCAGTTCTGCAAAACCAAAAAAAGCTCGCCAGAGAGATTGTTACAGCTCAATTTCAAAAAGATAAGAGAAGGCAATTCGCAAAGAGAGCTCGTAACATCACCTAATAGATTGTTTTTTTGACAGATCTAAGATCACTAATTTTCTCAAGCCCTGCAACTTTCTGAGAATTGTTCCCGATAAACAATTACTTGAAAGATCAAGAAAACTCATGGTTTCCATTTAGTTAATTGAAGCAGGGATGCTACCATTAAGAAAGTTCCTTGAAAGATCCAAATTTATCACTTTGGACATCCTATGGCCTATGTTTTGAGGGAACTAGTCCACAGAAAAGACTGTTCCTCAAAGGAAGTTGCGTAACATTTGGTGTGGAAGGTGGAAAATATTTTTAAGGTTGAAATTAAATTAAATTAAATTATAATTTGTATCATGATAAAAATGTAATTTTAATTTTTTATATTTTTAGAAGGTTAAAATGTAATTTTATTTTTAAAGAGTTAAAATATAATTTTATCTTTATTAATTTAAAATTTTAAAAAGGAAATGAAGAATTTTTCCAATATAGGCCCGTAGGTACGCGGCTGGCCATAAAGGTATTTAACCTTCCAAGCGATTGAATCCTAAATCTACCCATGCTCCGATATTATAACCAAAGCTAACTGAACCGGGAAGCTTTCCCCTGAATTGGTTATCCGAAAGATCCACCCACCAAAGGCTAGAAGTTAGGTTCCAAAACCTAACAGGCATCATGTCTGAAATCCCAGCAACAGACAGTGTGTGAGTTGAGAAACTTCAACTTGAGTTCTGAGCCATGTCGGAAAACCAGGACCCAGTTGGCAATTACTGACAGTGATTTCAGATAGACTGTAAGAAGGTACGCAGTCTCGACTCAAGTTGAAGATTACAGATTTGCTTATTGATGATGAAGCAAAACGGTATAATCTCGAGAGGATCCAGAAATGGTTTTCAGTGATGATTCTTCCCATGAATTTCCATAAAGATTAAGTTCGAATAACCTCGTCAGTTGTCCAATGTTTTGTAAAACTGTCCCATTCATGGAATTGAAAGATAAGTCCAGTATTGTCAAACTGGACAAGTTCCCTATAGACCATGGAAGTGAACCTGAGAATGAGTTTTGGGCAAGTCGAAGGTACCGTAAATACTTGAGCTTTCCCAAGGAATCAGGCAAGTTTCCTTGGAGATTATTTGAACTCAAATCTAATCAGCTAAGGTATTGTTGCTGCAGCCACCCAAAGCATCTATTAAACCCTTTATTTCACCATTAATCACATTTGATGACAGATCCAAGGTGCGAAGTTTTGACAGGCTTCCTATTTGAAACCTCGGGTATGGAACCTTTCAATCCACATTCATAGAGGTTAACACGTTGAAGAGTGGTTATATTAAATAATCAACGAGAAATCCAAGTGCTGAAATTGTTGTAAGAAAGATCAAGTGTTGAAAGTGAAGTAAAGTTCACCGTCAAAGACTCTGGTAAACCATTTAGTTCACAGCTCGACAAGTACAAAGTCGTCAGGGAAAGAAGCATATTAACAGCCTCAAACCAATTATTTGCCTTACTGAGATTCATGGCTCCAAGGTCAAGATATAGCAAAGAAGAGAGACCAAACTGAAGCCCAAAGCTGCAAAGGATAGGATCCATACATTGATAGATCAAGATATTCCAAGTACGACAGGTTTCCGAGACTATGAGGAGCCTCACCATTAAAGGAAGCTTCAGAGAGGTCAAGGTACCTCAAATTCTTGAGTGAACCGATGAATTCCGGGACCTCCCTTGGAAATTATTTCCGCTCATGTCTAGGTAACTCAAATATTTCAAATTAAGAAAAGAAGGGTTCAACATACTGCCAAGACATGTTCGGTTGTTAAGTGCTTCACTTTGGCCGAATGAACTGCAAACATCAACGGTTTTAAGGTCAAGCTTGAGGATGTTGCCCGTTGTATTGTTGCAGTTGATGCCGGTCCAGTTACAGCAATCCTTTTCAAGCCAAGGCGAAAGCAAGCCTGAGGGATCTTTCAAACCTTTTCTGAATTCAAGCAATGCTTTCCTCTCCCTCTCAATACAAACGACATTCCGAGAATCAGTATTAGACTCTGCAGCTTCAAGGAAATTTGATTTAGTTAACAGAAGAGTAGAAAGAAGTAGAATTTGAGTTGAAGTTCTCCGGGTAGCCATAGCTTGTTTGAATAAAAGGATTACAAAGTTCAAAAAGATAGAGATGCCATTTTATCAACCTGGATTTCAAATGCCAAACGTGCTGAATAACCCCTCTGCTCAACAAAATTTAAATTTATAAGATCTAAGGTAATATATTGACTTTTGATATTTTTAATTACTAAGGCTCCGTTTGTTTGCTAGTAAAACATTTTTTGAAAAATAATTTCTGAAAAATGATTTACTTTTCTAGTGTTTTGGCAGATTTCCCTGAAAATATTTTTCGAAAAAACTATTTTTATATATATTAATAAATTTTTATATATATTAATAAATTTATATTTTAAATTGTTTTTCCATATATTGCAAATCAAATTAAATATATAATAATACTCAATTATTAAGCTAGAATATTAACTCTCATAAATTGAAAACAAGCAAAGCAAAAAAATTATTTCTAATTGTGTTGTAAAAAAATAAAAAATAAAGATTGAATAATTAGAAAAAGATTCTCCCCCATTTTTTGGCTTATATAACAAACTTGTACATGCAAAAAACACAACATGAGTGAAGCAAATGTACTGTTAATCCAAGAAACAGGATGAGATTACAAAAGTTTGTTATGGTAAATCTCCCAAATGAAAATTGATTGAAGTTTCACCCAAACTGACTTGATAATCAAGTCAAATGGCTCTATCATGAAACCAACTCTTGTTAATACTTCTTCTTCTAGTGTTTAGGTTGGGTTCCTCCATGGGATATACATAAGCTTATCAATCCATCTTGAGAATGAAACTGTGATGGGTTGCCTTTGAAAATAACATCCATCTCCATGTGTTCATTCCATGAGTTTTGAGATACGAGCAACTGTCAAATTTTGCATTAATATTGATAAATCAGGTAAAAACAAGGCCATGAGGTTGCTAAAAAATCACAATGAAACAAAGGTAATCTACCTCTACAGGAAGGCTAAATTGGCAAGAGTAGCATATGGTTCTCTAAAGCTCCAAAAACCAGAACGCGTTGAGCCAAAGTTGGATGACTTCAACAAGGCCAATATGTTGTCAACAAGCATTGCGTCAATATCTCAGTTCAACCATAAGTATATTGCAAGCATTCAGTAGAAGAAATTCAAAGCTTACTTGTTCCTCTTTTATTCCCTCTTGACTCTACTTCCTCATCTGCTTTCCTTACATCAATCAATGCCTTCTTCACTCCCTTCACATTAGCAAATTCAAATAGTCAAAGCTTAATCTCTAGGTTTCGGCTATACTACATTGCATTAAGAAATGTGAGATAAAAAAGCATATATATAATGTGAGATAAAAAAGGATTTTGCATTGGTCACAACCTTGACATTAACACTAGAAATTTTGTGGGAACTTGTTTTGTTGGTGAGGATGAAGATATCAAAATCACCCTTACTCTGCAACTGCAATTCCAGTAGAGTATTGAATCTGCGTACGACTCGACTTTCATGCAAGTTTTACGAAATCTAAAAGATAAAGCACAAGAAATAGCAAACACTTAGATCAACATAAGCAACCTTTCTTATTAGCATATATGTATAGAGAATAGTTGGAAGGTTACATTGTCTAACATTAACCAAAATCAGAAATCATGTAATCAGAATTGATTACATATGTATTCACTAACTTTTTAAAGGAAATATGAAACAATCTTTACTTATGTCCTATCGCATGAGCACTCACTGATGTTATAAACTGAACAATGAGGTTGAATGAAGCCACCGCTGATCCTATGATTTAAAAATACAAAGCATGAAAGCAATAACAAGTCAACTGCCAGAAATAATTTGAGTATGAATGTTATCTCAGAGTTTCCATTCAGTTTTCCTCCAAATTAATTAATATGGAGAATTTCCTAAACAATGAAGCTGAATGAAGCCCACCATTGATCCTATGAATAAAAACCAACCAATAACTAGTCAACCGCAAAAAAGAATCAAGTATGAATCTTGATATCTGAATTTTGGTACCCACCACGGCCTTCTATGGATATTTTATGAACTCTAAAGGAGAACCCTATTAACAATGGCAGAAAAAAAGTATGATCATTTATATGATAAACCAGAAATTGTATCTCCTCAAAAGTAGACCCAAAGATGAAAAGGTGTACAACTATTTCAATCTTTTAGTCCCCCCATCCCTTTCTTCACTATTATTGCTAAAACTTCTTTTGTACCCAGTAGGTCTCTCTGCATCCCCACAAACTGATAATGTATATATATTCAACTAATTTTTGAAGGAAATATGAAACATAAATCAATGCATTGAGAAAATTCACTATTAACAATGGCAGGAAAGGACAAAAATGTGTATGGCAATATGAAAAATGAAATAAAACCCTCTTACCTACGCATTTGGAAGACTTCATTGAGAACCTGTATCTCCTCCAAAGCAGACCCAAAGCTCTAAAGGAATAAAATATATATTTCAATCTTTGAGACCCTCCATCCCCTGCACCATCATAGCTGAAGCCTCGGTTGTGTATCACCATCAACTTCCTCAAAAATTGCATCTTCTGCAAAGTAAAAATTATCGTTGGATTCATCACTGCTCATCTCATTCAAGTTGGGGTTTTCACTGGATTCAACAATATAGGGAAAAGCTTTGATGAACGCTGGTGTCTGGTGTTGAGAATCGGTGTTGGCTGACGACAAGCAGAAGATCAAGTGTTAAGGATGGGGGAAGGGGAAGGGGAAGCAGAAAATCGGCGTTGGCTTCTAATTTTCCTGAAAATATCTTACCGAATTAGAAACAGTAAGACATTTTCCAAAATTAAGGGGCTGTTTTCCCGTGTTTTGTAATTGGTTTTACATTAGGAAAATATTTTCAGGCAAACAAACACTGTAAAATGAAGAAATTATTTTCCGGAAAATCAAATCCTTGCAAACAAACGCACCCTTAGCTTAAAAGTATAAGCATAAAACAAAAGGAAAAAAAAAAAAACAATACAATAATAAACATCGATTACCACTCATCCACAAAAAGAACCTCCAATCATTGGGGGAAAAAAAGGACAGACGCCATTAAAAATGGTGCAGATCTTTGTTTCATCATCTTAAAATGAAAAATAAAACAATGAGAAAAAGAAGGAACCTCGGTGTCAAGAGGGTAGTTGTCTTCAGAGGTTTTTCGAGTGTGTCCGGCAACTAGTAGGCGATCGAAGTGGGCTTGAGAAAACTCCATTTCTGTTATGGTTTTGAACTGATGAGTGTAGCCACTAAGTGTTCCTTCTTTTTCCTTTTTAGTTTGAAATTTTTATAGAGGGAACCAAAGACGGGAACATGTGAACAACGCGAAGTTGGACAAGAATACCGTATAGCCCTCGACGTTTGGCGACCCTTTCGCCTTTTTTTGCCTTTTACTTAAGGGGTAAAAGTATAATAAAACCCCCTCTACTATACCCTGATTGCATTTTAGCCCCTCAACTGAATAAATGGGCAAATTAGCCCATGTACATTAGAAGAGTGAGCAAAACAGCCCCTCCATTAAAGTTTGGTGTATATATAAGGTATATTAACAAATTTAACCTTCAAATTTTACAAGTTTATTCAATTTAACCCCTACTCTTTTATTGAAAATAAATTAGAAAATTTTAAAAGTAATAAGGCTAAAGAGTCAAAAAGGATTTAGTAATAATTTTTTTAAAAAAATTAATAAAAACCCATTTTGAAATTTAAAATTTATTTAAAAAATAATAAAAATTTGACCCCTGCTCTTTTATTGGATCAATATTGTTATTTTTCAATAAAAATTTCTAATTTATTTCAAATAAAAGATTAGGGGTCAAATTGAATAAATATATTAAATTGAAAGACTAAATTTGTTATTATACCTTACATATACATCAAATTTTAATGGAGAGACTGTTTTGCTCACTCATCTAAAGTAAAGTAGCTAATCTGCTCATTTTTTCAATAAAAAGACTAAAATATAATCCAAAGTATAGTATAGAGAGTTTTGTGGTAGTTTTACATTAGGGGTTGTGATTGCAATGGAACCGAACTCCTTAAATATGATTGAGAAATGCTATTTATTTATTTATTTATTTATTAAAAAGTTGCTTTGCAACGATTTGTATACACTAAAAATTATTTGATTAAAATTTTAGGAAAATTGATTTGATATATTCAGCATTTTTTTAATAATATAATATTGCTTTACAAAAGTATTTTTATTAAATTAAAATAATTTCCATGTACTTTAATATTTTTAATAATTGTTATTATTAATAAATATTTAAATTAAATACTAATAATATATTTTAATAATTTTTCATTAACTGATATTTGACTTGATCAGCAATGTATCATATTCTCACATTTTGATCAACTTAATTGCATGAATATGTTTGAACTTACATTTCAACTTAAGATTGTGAAGATTTAGAACTAGCATTTTTTTCCCTCATTATATTTTAAATATAAATTCGAGTGTATCCATATAATATATATATATATATAGCGTGAAATTGTCTTAATGCTCATTATTTTCCATTACTTGTTGGTGAGTAATTTTCAATGGAATGTTACGTTCCTAAGGTAAGCTAATTTTTTTATGCCTAACATTGTAATCACTTTTCGACTAATTTTAAGGGGTAATATGTACTTTGTACCCTGAACTTGTCTTAAAGTATTTAGTTGATATTTGAACTTTTTTTATACCTAGTTAGTACTTAAACTTGTATTTTGTCACACACATTGCCCTAATTTATTAACAACATTAATCTTTCAAGGGTTAACATGTAGTTTGCCCCTTGAACTTGTCTAAAAGTATTTAATTGGTATATGAATTTGTTAAAAAAATATATACTTTTTAAAATTAATTTATATTTTTAAAATACTTTTTTTATTTTTTAATTTATGTCTATCACATGTCATGTTGAAAGGCTATTGCATGTCACTATAAAATTAACCATCAGTGCCATGTTAGTATAAAGTAACGATATTAGTATAAGATACTAATTTGAGTGATGAAATACAAATTCAAGAATCAATTAAGAAAAAAAAAGTTAAAATACTGAGTAAATACTTTTGAAGAAACTGAGAGCATAAAGAAATATATATATATATATATATATTGAATAATAGAGCATAAAAAGTCTTAAATCCTTAAAAAAAGGTGATAAAATGTCATCTTCTAGATTTTTAAAGTCGGAAGGTCTCCCGTAATTATGTGTGTTTGATAAAATATTATATCAAAAAATTGAATTTAAGTAAATATTAAGTTTTAAATAAGATTCAATTTGAATTTTAATAATTAAGGGTATAGTTTGTTTTGATTTATCTTGTTTCCAAATTTTATAATATATTGTCTTTAAAAAAATTATATATTATGTAATTTATATTATATGAAAACTAAATATATAATACTCTAATTATTAGAAAACTATTTAAGTTAGTTATGCTGAATTTCTTTTAGAGAAATAAGTAGATAAATTTAATAAATATTAAATAAAATACCACATATTTTACTTGAAAATTAGTAAATATTAAAAAATTAGATTGAATATGTCAAAAGTTTATGTAATCTTTTGAAATTTAAAATTTAATCCATGTGCTTTAACATTGAGACATTGAGTCCTTATACTTTCTTTTATTTGAGAATCTTGATCCCTTCGTCCAATTTTACAATTTAAAAAAAATAGAATAACTTTTTTAACCCTTAATATTTATAGTTTTTGTCAATTTAATCATTACTTGTTAAAACTGCATACAAATATAAAATTATATAAAAGTTTTTATATTTTCAATAAGAATTCTTTTTTTGTCAAAATTTATGGAAAATAAAATAAAATCTCTTTGAAATTTAAAAAAATAAAAATTCATTTTAAAAAATTAAATTATAAAAAGGAATAATATAGTTTTTGGCCCTTCAACTTGGCAACTTGGTCCTCTTTGGTACATGTATTTTTTTTGTCCACTTTAGTCCTTGAACTTGACAACTACATTCATTTTCATCCTTGAACTTGGATTCTGTCAATATTTGACGATGAACCCAATGTTACTAGAATAGGATTGGATCAGATGGATTGAGAATTTATTGATATAATGGTCTAAATAAATGAGTTGAACTGATTGACTTAGAAGTTACTTAAAATTGATAAAAAAAAATTAAAAATTGGGACAAAAATCGACAATTGATCTAGTTTCATATATTTATTTTTTAGATTTTATGAAATTTTAATTATTATTTAATTATTTTCGGTCCAATGGTTGAATGGAGAACCAATGGTCTGACCCACTCAACCATTGGTCCGATTATTAAAACATTGAATGTGACACTCTAATATTATACTACACTATCACCTGAAAATATATATATATTTTTAAATTTCAAGCGATGATGTGATGTAATTTCAGATTGCCACATCATCCAACTTTTATAATTTTTAAGTTTAGGGACCAAATGGACCCAATTGTCAAGTTTAAGTGCCAAAGTAGACCAAGAAAAATTGCATGTACTAAAGAGATCCTAATTGCAAAGTTTAGGGGATAAAGTTAACCTAATTGCATCCTTATATACATGTAAGCTCCAATATTTTAAAAGAAATGTGTTCCGTATCATTTCACTCAAACATAGGCCAAAGGATGTCCGAAGTGAGAAATTTGGATATTTCAAGGAACTTTCTTAATGGTAGCATCCTTGCTTCTACTAACGAAATAGGAACCTTAGAGTTTTCTTGATCTTCCAAGTTAGCAAAATTAAGTTTAGTTTCAAAGTCAAGTTTAGCATTTGAGTTTTTTTTTTTTTTTAATATCAGAATATATGTGTTGAATATCCATTGGGTCATATAGTGGCATTTGAGTTTAGCATTTACCCAAAAGTGACTTTGATTGATCTGAACACACAATAAACTTAAATTGGATATTGGTTGGTAACATAAAATCCACTACTTTAGTTTCCATAAATAATAGGCTATTTATTTTATGTGGAAACCATCAACCTTGAATCCTTTGAAAATTTTTCTGAAAAAACAATATATGAATATAAGTTACTCCTATTCTCTTTCCTTTTTCTATAAACGAAAACGATTTAAAAGTTCAGATTTCTATTTACCAAAATAAATCCAGAAGCATTTTAAATCACAGTACTTTTATTTGGCGCCAAAATAACACGTGATATGGCGGGTAAATTTTATTGGACCAAAGCACCCTCAATATTTGCTTATAAAGAAGTCAATAATAGTTGAAAAAACAGCGTAATTATATCCGTCAAAAGAGACACCATTTTTACCCTTACGAAAGAACAACAAATTTCCCGCCAAATAAAAGCCCTAAATTCTCCTTAATATTTTCTTTTCGCTCCCAATTCTTTACAGTACGTTCCATCAATGGCAGAAGACGAAGCCGTTGATCCCATCCGACCCGAATTCCCGACGGCAAGGGTCAAAAAGATCATGAAACTTGACAAGGACATCAACAAGGTGAACTCGGAGGCCTTATTCCTCGTTTCATGTTCCACCAATCTTTTCCTTCGATTCCTCGCCGAGAGAACAGCCGAAGTCGCTGCCGAGAAGAAGAAAAAGACGGTGAAGCTCGATCACCTAAGAACCGCCGTCAAAAGGCATAGACCAACGAGCGATTTTCTTCTCGACTCACTTCCTATTCCAGCCGAGTCTACTCAATCCGTTGCTCGTTCCGCGACGGATCGAGATCGTTCCCGGCCCGTTGCGGATAAATCCGCCCCCGCTGGAACCCGCCGCATAGACCACTTCTTTCGTAAGCCAGAAAATGAAGCTCCGATTCAGATAAACGATGCATAGCATTTCCTTTTTTTTATTAGCTAACTCTACAGTAAATGCTTGTTTGCTTTTTATAAAATTCCGTGTACTCGATTATGATTAGTTATTGAATTATTGCATTTCTCGATTAATGAAAAATTGAAAACACCAGCTACTTGATTATTGCGCTCCAAAATAGCAAGAAATCAAAAATATTTTCCTTTCTTTTTCATTGTAAGGACAAATGTTAACTTAAGAATTCGAACCAAAAGACTTTATATAACTACACATCAAGAAATTTTTTTTTTGACAAACTGAACTTATTCTCTGCAAACATATATATATATATATATATATATATATTTCCTCTTCAAACTTACAATAAGCTTTTCCGGTAACTTGTGCATTAGATCAGAATGGATCTTTCCGGTTACTTGTGCATTAGATCAGAATGGATCTCTCATGATTTCAAGGTGATAAGGGCCCAGAAAATGTAGATACCACTGAAGCTGTTTCATCTCTTAGCTGAGAGGTGAAATTTGGTCGAGGAAATATCCTCTTTCCTTGCTCTTTCTTCCCTTCTTTGATGTAGGATGTACCAAGAGCCACCGAGTTTTTGCCATTTGATCCTAGCTGCTGGATACTCAAGGAAAGCCTCCTGTTTAAAGGGCTTGCATTGCCAAAACCTCCATTTAAGCTCTTGTTTGAAAGGCGCCGATTACTGGTGGATGGCCTAGATGTAGTGAAGTTTTCTTGCTCAACTACTACCTGGCTTTGGACCTTCTTCATCTGCTGAGAAAGATTTCAACATATTAGAGAGGTCTGGTTGATTAGGACAATATAAATGTTGAATTCTATTGTTGGTTGCACATGGAATTATACTAACCCGTTGCCTTTGCTTTTCTTCTTCTCTTTCTTGCCTAGACAGGTTGTACTCTTCCAACATTGCCAAAAGAGGTACCTAGATAACCATAGATGTCATTTCCTTATAGCAGCTTGTTTGGTTGATTAGTCATGCTTGAGATATTATGTGAAAAATATTACTTCAAGTCAGTGCATAGAGAGTTTTTATACCCAGGGATACAAGTAACCGATTCTAAAGTTGGGAGTTGCATGTCTTGATGTATTACTTAATGATTTACCATCACATGCGCCGAAGCATGGTTCTTTTTTCTTTTTTTGTTGGTTATATGATTATTGTCACACCATCAAAGAAACGAATGTTTAGTCAATATGTAAGGAATAGATGATATTTACCTCATCATACAGGAAAACTTTCCTTCTTTCTTCTTCCCAACTCTTGGTTTTTGCTATGAGTGAATCCACCAATGCTGCATGAAACCATCCTGTGAGAATCTATATCTCCAAAAATAAATCATACATTCATGCAGAGTTGCACTGGGTAAGATATTAAGATTCACTGTTTGACACTTGAGAAACATGTTTCAAGGTAGAATGCTGAAGGCTTAACACAATCTAATTGATCATGTACTACAGTTCGGTGATTTACTTGGCACATTCTGTAATTGTTTAGTTCAGTCTAGTTGATGAATTCAATGTAATATTGGTATATGCTTATACACCTTTTAAAAAAGTCAATGCCATGAGGGCTGTAACAAGTTCAGTTCTATAAGTATTTTTAACATGATGGAGCTTTTCCTTTTTATACCTGGGATTTTGTTGACTGTTACTCTGGCCCTTTCTGCACGTCTCAGGTTCCTGTGAGCGCCCCTGCTGACTGAATATCTATTCTCATCCTGAAAGTATTCATGAAATGGGAAACATGAAACAGATACAGCTAGAGAGAGATCCAACTAGTTCTGCAGAAAAGTTGTTGTAAGATCGTTAACCATGCTATATTCTTCCAGCCACCGCTCCTCATCACGAGCTAGTATCCATTTTTCCACCTTCTCCATTATTGATTTTCTGCTTGAGGCTTCTTCCTTTGCTCTTGATATCTGTTCATCTATGCTCATGAGGAGCTCGGCATAATCAATCTCCCCTTTTGTACATCATATAGTTAGATCAAAGATAAATTAGATTTAAACAAGAAGAAAATAAATTTTGAGAAAATATGTTACTTGTTCAATCCCACCTGTGTTTATCAGATTTAGTATATTTTCCATCTCTGATCTTGAAGGAATCTCCATGTGTGATTTATTGCATATCTCTTCAAGCTCATTCTGTTTCTTGAGAAATAGCTCTTTCATTTTGCTTGCCTTTAATTGATCCAATCTCTTAACTTCAGCTTCGGCCTTGAAACATTTAAAAGAAACTTTTAAGTTTATAGCGCTTTGATAATTAACTTTTAAATGATGGTGATTACACCAACCTGTTGGATTATATCCAGTGTAAGGCTTCCAGGATCAGATACTTCAGCTGATGAGACTGATAATTGATCAATAACATGGGAAAACAAGTAGCGATCTCCATAGGATGTATCCATTAGGCTCCATAAATTTTTCAATGCTTTACCAAGTTGGTGAAGCTGCAAGTTGACAGAAATTCAGCTGAAGAGTTTGTGGAAGTGACAGAAATTCAGTAAACTTATGGAAAAAAGTTATCTTATGACTGAACTGTATGCTGTCAAGGAAAAGGAAGAACAAGTGATAGTAGAAGACTTTCCTCAAGTAAAATTCATGGCAAATCTAGGAACAAAAGGTTGACCACTCAACCAATAAAAAATCTTCTGATCTTACAATGATTTATGTTTATGTTGTCATTTATGAGGTTAGATAACAATTATGAACCATGTACTATTTGCTGCAGGGCAAGAGCATGGTGCTAGCTCCCCTTAAAAGATCATACGGAAGAATAATGGCATAACATTATACCTTCTCAAGCCGCTTTTGTTTTTCTTCTTGCAGTGACTCCACTGTGCTGTTGAGTTTGGCCAAAATACTGTCACTTATGTTTTTCGAAATCCCACACAATTCATTCAAGCTTGGGTGAACCTTTGTAATAATCATTGAAGATTCCATTCCCAATGTTGCAGACAAATTGTGAACAGCAGCTATATATTTTTCCACTTGCTGGAGTCTGTTGTTCTTCAGAAGAATAAAACCGGAAAGAAAAGTATATGATGTTAATTAGGATGATTCCTCTGTACAACTTCCTTAATACAAATTTTGAGGAGATTATGTACCTTCTCATTGTGGAGTCTTTGGAGCTCATTCTGATATTCCTCAAGTTTCTTCAAAGAAAGATCATTCTCATTCACCTTGACGTTTGTTATGGAGTCATCATATTCTGACTGACCAGCAATTTCGGCAGAGATTTTCTGAATTTGCCCTTGTACAGCTCTGAACTGGTTTACTCTCTCTTCTTTCCTCAACCGCATTTCCCGCAATGCTGGCGTAATGGAATCAAGTTGTTGCTTTATTGTTCCTGACATTTTCTCTGGCTGCAGAGACATTAAGTAGGAGGTTAAGGAACCAAGCAATCAACATTAATAATTACTTTCTCGAGCTGCATGTTGAATGGATCAAATCTCCATGTTTTTATTGCCCAATTTTACTGCTAACAGGAACATTGTTCTCAGTTGTTTCGTTTACGACAAAAATCAATGGAATCTAGATTGCTTTTATCCTTTTGATGTTTTGAGCCATATGAAATACCATGCATCTTTTGATATATACGTATATGTCTGTGTGTGTGTGTAGGTTAAATATGAACTTCAGCTTCAAACAAGGCAGAGATTGATCGATATGGTACCCGTCCGGGAAGGGATCGTTCACCAAGGGACAAAAGAAGGTGAGTGAATTCAGCTTCAGATTCGGCGAGTTCCTGATGCAGGCGAGCTCTTGACATATTTGCTCGGTCAACTTTTCTCCGGTAGACCTCCAGACATTCCTGCTCTAATTCTAGTAGAACCTTCTCTCTTTCTGACTGATCTTCTCCAACTTCATTCCATATCATCTATTCCATTACGTATTACAAGGTATGATCTGATTACAACCACAGCTTTACTTAAAATATTATCAAGGGGAAATAAAATAGAGAATCTCTTGCCTGCAACTCTTGAAGTAAATATCCACATGAAGTTTCTAACAATGCAGAGCTTCTCATTCCAGGAGGCGCTTGGAACGATCCCATCCTTTCTGTATACCGGTGATGACTACTGCTGGGAGACTTGAAACTGCTAAAAAGCTGGATGCTTTGGCTAGGACGCTTGGACTAAAGGGTGGAACTTTTTGGTTTGAGTTCTTTGATGGGCAGCCAAACCATGTTGTGAGAAAGAATAATGGGGTTTGAGCTGTTTGCTTAAAAGACAAGGCTGACAGAGTTAGGTGCTAGTGAAGCTTTGGGTTCAAGGGTCATCCGTTTTTGTGGATTTTCCAGCTCCAGCTTTTCCCTCTTTTTATTTTCAATTTAAATATGATAAAGAAGACAATATGACTCTCCATCTTAATAAATTAAGCTGAGGTTCCTTTATAAATAAAGTGATGTAACCTGCTTACTTGAGGTATGTATTGTTAATCAAGCATTATATTGTATGTATTACATTAACATTCATCTTAGGTGAAGTCTTTAAATTAGATTTAACCGTAACTTGATTCCTAAGCAATCCGTGACCAGATGGAACAGTTTTGCAATCCATTGTTAGAATGTCAGAGTCAGGAAAAAGGAACTGCAGAAATGGATGATGAAGCCCCATTGCAATGGCTAGGAGATTCCGAACCATCTGATCCCTTGGTTCAACCTTGAGGTACTTATCTCTCCCTCTATGATGATTAGCTACCTAATTGTGAAGGTAAGATATTCCAAATTTGCAATAATGTTAAAGATTCCTTGCATAATTTGGATTAGGAATAAAACAAATATAATATTCAAGAGAATTTGGAAATAGTTAGTGAATCATTTTCAGCCCAACACATTCCACCTCATTCAACAAAAAAAGATTTAATGAGAAATGAAGGTGTGTCTTCCTTATCATTAGCCAATTGGTGCTTTGGTGATATTGAGGATTAGGTTTGTAGTGACATAGATGCCAAAGCAGGAGGGCCCTACTAAGCCGTGTTGCTTTTTAGTTTGTAAGAACTTATCTACAAAAGGAAAGTGAAAACCATGTGGCTGCTTTGCCAATTGCCACCATAGTATGTCTGACAAAAAAGGCTTCTGGCTTAAGACTTGGCGGTTGGGACCATAGGCAGTTGGCTCTAAAAAGACAAATTTTTAGTCATTTCTTAAAGAATGTTCCGACGCCCAGTTTTTAATTATTGTTGTTGTTGAGAATATGATTTAAGAATTTTAAGTTGTTTTTTTTTTTTTTTCTTTTCTAAAAAGAATCTCCAAATACAACTAAACCCAGATTCCATGTTGTAAAATAAACAAGAAAAAAAATAAAGGAAGAAAAAGAAGAGGAGGTTTTTGGTTTTATAGTTGATGAATTGGAGATGGAATTATGTCCTTAATTTTATGAATTTAATTCTTCTAATTATTTGATTTAAAACTTAAAATTCAATAGATAATATTAATTAGGAGGATGTGATTAGGTATGTTTAAACAGCATTATTTTATGATGTTTTGAGTAACATAGAGTTAATATTTGATATATTAATAATGAGCAGTCTTAAAAAATCATCACATATTTTTTCTTTTTAAATGTTTATTTTTCTATTATTTTATTACACCTATATAAAACACTCTATTTATAAAATTTAAAAATTCATTCACAGTAACATTACTAAATTCTTAGTATATTATTTTTGCAATTAAGAATATAGATGGTAAAGTATAATAAAAATAGTTTTATGTCAGAGGTCAGTTTTCAAACAAACTAAACTAATTAATTTGATTTGTTTAACATTAGAGCAGTGATGAAATTTTCAAACGTCGGTTTTGATTTAAGATTTATGTCAAATCCCAAGAGTAGAGTCTCAAATATTTTTACAAATTTTTAATCGACACATATTTCCAATCTTATGAAATTGATTGTATAGCTTAAAAATTTAATTGTCAACGTATGAAATGAAGTAATACTATGTTTTTCTAATTATACTATCATAATACCCGAAGCAAGTTTGTCAAAATCAGTAATAAGCCAAAGAAATCAATTACACGAACCCTCAACAGCAATAAAAAATTCATATAACTTTACAAAAAAATCATTTTAATCTACTATTTAATTTTTCATCTTTTTTAGTTCTTAAACTTGTATTATTTATTAAACTATCACAAAATAAATAGAAAAATTAATATTTGCTAAAGGTTAGAGTTTGTATGATTTGAATTCTATTTGACATTAATTAAAATAGGGTTTTTCAGCTTTTAAATTATTAGAATTAAGTGATCTGAATTTTTATTTAAATAAAATACAGTGGTAAAATAAAATAAAAGTAAAATCAATATAGAATTACACTTCTTTTATTTTATTTTAAAATAAAATTTTTTA